>UELU01104489.1:0-10607 GCA_900490025.1 Megastigmus dorsalis | reverse complement strand
AATTCGAAAATTATAAAATTATCTGTTGTTTTGTATTCTGCTTGCTATTCAACCCTATAATAATGACTATGATTGTTAACATAATAATAATCATTATGAGCCTTAAAGTTAGACCCTATTTATTATAATTTTATTATATTAAACTAACACAAGTCAATAACAAAATTCCATTTATATTACTATATTAATTGTAACGGCATTATATATTATTCACAGCTTTTCAATTTACGTATTAAAATAATGCAAATCTAAAAGTATTCATTTGCCGCCATCTATTGCATCTTAATTACAGTATGAACGAAAGTCGAAATGTCAGAACAACCATTTGTATTTTCAACGTAACCTCGTAATTTGCAAATCCCACGTGTTCGGTGTCAGCTGCCTTTGTTATTGTTTTCAGACAGTCGAGTGAAGTTGCCGCACTCCAGAGCCTGTACAACTCTAGATCAGCGGCCATTTTATCCCTGCACTTCCGCTAACGATCGCGAGTAATAAATATTAACAATACTTATTACAAATGAACAAAAATGTTTCTGTTAACCTTTCGACTTATTTTTATCGCGTCTACAAGAATATGACAAAAAAAATCTCTTAAAATATTTTTCTGAGAAAATAATTTTTTTATCTTTTCAACAAATAATTTTACATTAATTCTGGTTACACCATTGTATTCTTATTCAAACTCCAGGTCTAATGCGACTTGCCGCATCTATTTTCATCAATTCAATTCTAAGTAAACTGAGTTCAAAAGTGCTGCGTTGGAAGTTTGTCACGTTGTATCTAAATTTTGTTACTTCATTATGATACTGCTCTCAATAAATTTTAAGTTCATTCATTGTCTACATTTAATAACAGATATCTGCATTTACTTGTAATTTACTTTTATCGTGTAAACAATTATCACTTTTGTATCAATTTTCAAATTAAAACGAATTTCACTCAAAAAAAAGTTACACATTTTTAGAGTAAATAGTTATTCAATATGAGTAAAATTAGACATGTCAGTCAATTTGTTTGAGTAATACACAATATACAAAAAAGTCACTTAAATTGTTATTCTGTAATTTGTTAAAGATAAATTTATAGTTATATCGGCAGGTTATATTTACTCTGATAATACACTCATATTTAAAAATTATTTTATGGTTCATACTTATTAAAGCCATAAACAGCGTAATATTTGAGACATCTATTTATGTCAAAATCTTGTATTTGTTCGAAGTAAGTCCGCATTTTATATTTATTCTAATAAATAATATTCTACACTCACATTTGACTATTGCTTTATAACTTATATACTTATTAAAGACACATACAGCGTAACATATGAAAAATCTCTTATGTCAAAATCTTGGTTTTGTTCAAAGTAAGCCCACCTGGAGTTTTATTATATGTGATAAAGAAAAGTAAAGTAGAAGAAATGGTGCTAACAAGATTGGAATGAATATATAATAAATGAAGAAGATTTAGTTAATATAGAAGATTAAAACTGGTAATATTGTTTACGAATAAGACAAAAATGGATTAAATTGATTGAATTATTATATACAGAAGCTGCAAGAATTATGAAGAGGAACCTTTGCTCGACATAGAATGAAGAGAAAAAAAGAAAAATTATTCTAGATATTAAAACAGGTGATAAGGCTAAATTGATCTTCACGGAATGCAATATAGAGGTAAAATAAAACTTTATTGTTGCAACCTTTCGAGGGTGTACAACATATACCCTCCACTTCAGGCATATAACAAAAATTAACACTTCTTAATTACAAACAATAAATATTTAACACAAAGAAAACGGTGAAACGTACCTTAAGAGACTTATACATCTCTTAATTATTAAAAGAACATTGTTCGTCCTAAATTGTTAGACGAAGAACTCGTGAAAACTCTGTAAAGAATTATCAAACCACGGGAAAATTAAAAAGTATTCAAAATAAAAATTGTCAAAAATTGTAAAACAAAGATTAAACATGCTAATAACTCATTTTTCCTTTTTTTTCTTCCGCTATTTCCCTCATTATTAATGAGCGTTGTCAATTTTAATTTTAGTACCTATACTATAGATGCCCTCGAAACATTGCAACAATAAAGTTTTATTTTGCGTCTATAATGCGTTCCGTGAAGATCAATTTAGCCTTATTACCTGCTTTAAAATAATCAAGGAACGATAGAATCAATAATCAGTTTATTCCAGATATTTTTAAATTACGCTTTGCTTTCTTGCTTATTGTTATTGTTGCATGGATTGGTGCTTGTAATTTGACTAGTAGTACTAACAAGGGGAATATGCGGAGACCGGGAAACCGATTTTGATGAGACATTACAGAGACATTCATTAATCCAAAATATCAGATATTTGTCTCGAATTTTAATAAAATGGGCCCAGGGGTCCGAGTGAATGCTCGTTTAGCCAAAATATATGGAAAATTATGGTTGTTTTAAAACTTTTCTTACAAGGCCAACATACATTGAAGAAAATGTGACAAAAAATATATCGTAAGTATAGATAATAAGCTTTTATTTGCAGCTTTGAACATGTTAATAGTACGTTTCATTCAAATTTATAAGCGATCGAAATTTAAGTTAATTTTTGGGCCTTAAAATTTAACAATAATGAATAGAATTCATCGATCATCATTGAACACATAAAGTTTAAAATTAATACTACTTTTCTTTTGTAAGGTGGACTGTTTAAGTACATATACAGTGCCGTGAAACCTTACGCGTTGAGTATAAAAGGAGAATAAAGACTTGGTCTAGTGGAAACGAAGATAGGGTACTTGTCATCTTACTGATGAGCCCAACAAGTAACCCGGGGCGAAACGCCACTTTTATTTTATTTTTCGATGTATATATTTTTCCAACATTTCATAACATTTTTATATTATCCTTAATTTCACCAAGTATTTATTCTCCTTTTATACTCAATGTATAAGGTTTCAAGGAACTGTATATGTACTTAAGGGGAAGCGGTAGCGATAGAAGACACTCTTCGCCACGCGGCTGATGGTGGCGCTGGAGTCAGGTGACGCGACATAAAATAAAAATAAATTATAAAAAAAATACGCACATGCTATGCAAAAACATCTCTGAGCGGCGTATCTCTCACGGTGTTTCGCGTTTCTGCACTATTATATTTTATGCAGGATGCGTAATTTCGACCTGCAATTGGAACAGGTAGCCGAGGTGGCTGACAGATCCCATTCGCCATTAACCCAAGTCAACTAGACGCTCGCAATCATCGTAGTCGTGAAGCAATCATCTACTTTTTACAAACTAACTGCTAAAAATGCATGCAAAAAAATGAATTCAATCTCGCTATATGATTTACTTGTACTGTTCTGTCATACCCATGCAATGACGAACACATAGCATCTTTTATACATAGATGTAGTTAATACAAAAGTGTATTATGCCAATACAGGCATTCGCAAATTTAAAAATTTGTGCAATCAACGACGTAGTCGTCAAGCAATCATCTACTTTTTACAAACTAACTACTAAAAATGCATGCAAAAAAATGAATTCCATCTCTCTATGAGATTTACTTGTATTGTTCAGTCATATCCATGCAATGACGAACACATAGCATCTTTTACACAAAAATGTAGTCAATGCAAAAGTGCATTATGCCAATACAGGCATTCGCAAATTTAAAAATTTTTGCAATAAACGACTTAGTCATCATGCAATCATCTACTGTTTACAAATAAACTACTAAAAATACATGCGTTCACTTATATAAATAACAACAATATCATAATAAAACAGTATTAGCGTCTAAAGCGTGTTTTTCTAAAACAACTTTATTATTACTTTGATTTTCATATTATACGGTATATACTAACATCAGATGCAAAATGCATTGCAATTTGTCAACAATGCACTGTGTATCTTGTATATTAGTATATATCGTAAAATATGAAAATCAAATAATGGAATAAAAATAAAATAGTGTTAGCACCTAAAGCGTTACAATTTAAAAAAAATTATTCTTATAATTATTATAATTTCATTATTCTAAGAATCTTTATAAGAAGGATGTAAATCATCGTAACTTTTCCAACATATTTATAATGATTTGCATCTTTCTTATATGGTATTTATTAAAATAAGGTTAATTCATAAAATAATGTAAAAGAATATATGAGAATCATATGATTCATATATATGATTCTCATGAATAACAACCATATAATAATAAAATAGTATTAGCATCTAAAGTGTGGCAGATTTTCTAAAAAAATTTGATTTTCGTATTACATGTATTATATACTAATATTAGATGCAAAGTGCCTTGCAGTTATTCATGTGAATCATATATGTGTATCACATTATTCTCATGTATGCTTTTACATTATTATATGAATTCACCTCATTTCAATAAATATCGTTTAAGAAAGATGTAAATCATTATAAGTTTGTTGACAATGTAATAATGATTTACATCTTCCTTATATAGATTTTTACAATGATGAAATTATATTAATTATAAGAATAATTTAAAAAAAAATTGTAACGCTTTACGTGCTGACACTATTTTGTTACTATATGGTAAAAAAATACATCCAAATCATATGATACATACATATCAGATAGAAGCTACTGTGACGAATTCGCGAGCAAATTTCACATTTGCTCGGTAAATTCGATGACACGTTTTATCCGACGGCGCGCAGGCTAAGGGAACCGTGAGCAAGATAGCGAGCGTGGCACGTGTCGTGAGAAAGAGAGAGAGTGAATTAGTCAGAGATAGACGACACGATAGGATAATTAGATCGCGCCGACAGATCGTTTTCCGCCGCGAGAGAGAAAGCACTCTATCGAGATTCGAGACTGTGAGAGTGTGTGTGCGTGTGTGTGCGTGTGTGTGTGTGTGAACCACCAGCCTTTTTCTGTATTGCGTTGGACTGCAGACAGTGCAATTTTCACTACCCTCCAGAGATAGAGAGAGAGAGAGAGAGAGAGAGAGAGAGAGAGAGAGAGAGAGTGGTCACAAACTCAGTGACAAGTAAGTACACGAATCACTGTGTAAAATGGCTTGCAAGTGGCAAGCCATGTACGAGTGGGCGTGTATGTGTGATTCGCGGCCGTTTCCCGCGTTTTGCCAGCCTTCTCGGTCCGCGGTTACCATTGCATTTGTATGTAATCTTTACTTGTTTTAATAGAGAATATATGCCATTCTAATAGATTCACGTCGTTATCATTTATGCGAGATAAACCGAATTCTCCCCCTTGATTTTCCGCGAATACCCCCGCCTCTGTGGGCACAGTAGAAAAGTGTTTATACTGATGTGTATTAAATCTGAGCAGCAGGACTTGCGAGCACCGTGCAATGCTCGCAAGCAATATTTCTGAACAACGGAAAAACGAGACTCTTCAAGAGAGTCTCGTGTATGTAACCGAGAGCTGTTGGAGTCTGCACAGCGTCAAATCACCGTTCGATTTTGACGCTGCAACGTGTATGCAGGAAGGACTGAGAACGCAAGTACGTTCTCACTGCGAGAATAACAGCCCCGTTACAACTGGCGCCCTTAACGTGTTCGGTTTCGGGAGTTTAGGCACGAAAGAATTGGTTTAAAAAAGTGATACGAGACAGTGCAAGAAATCGGTTTTTGACCTGTGCAGCTAGTGTGGATAACATAGCGAACACAGGTCAAGAAGGCTCAAAGATTTCTGTTCCCGAAAAGATTGATTTCGGGAGCTCGAAATATTTGAAATAATATTTCAAGAAAAGCACTGAATAGATTAGGCGACAGTAATAACCGAGAAGGCACGCGACGAGAAAAGCTCTCAAAGTCAGTGGGACTATGTTTACGTGCGCTGATGCTACAGTAGGTCGGCACGTGTAAGCGCTGGTGTACGTGAGTGCAAGACAGAGCACGAGACCTCGCAGCTGCAGAGGCAAGTAAGCCGCCAGCGTAGGCAAGAGAGAGCCGAGAGGGGCACGCTCAGCTAGATAAAAGCCAGCAGCGTAGAACCAGCGCGAGCACGGGCGCATAGGCGTAACAGTCAAAAATTTGATTTTAATCTATTTTATATAGTCAAGTCATTGTTAGCGTGTGTTCGTGGCTGTGGGCTGTGGGCTGTGCGGTATGGTATGTGCTACGCTCAGCATAGCTAGTGGTGTGCCTGCGTTAATTGTTTAGTTAATAGAAAATATTTGATATAAATTTTCTTTTCATATAAATTATTGGACTCGAGCTGCTTCATTCGTCCGAGTGATTAGTTCAGTTGTGTGCAGGGTGGATTATACCGAGATAATCCACCGCACATCAGTAAAATCGTGAGAATAAGTGTCGGTAAAACAGTTGGAAAATTTTTCTTTTTTTTCTTTTTAGTTTTTCTGCACGATATAGTTAAACAAAAGTTTGGTTGAGATAATAGGAAGGGACGAGTGAAGCAAATCACGGTATTTATTATTGTGATAATTGTAATTTATTGATTATTTATCGCGTTGGTTTTTTACGTTTTCAGGAAAAATTTTGCGCTGCGAATATTTAATTTAAATAGCGGCGAAGTGCTTTTGCGAGAGAATTCGTGCCATACGGGGAATTTTTTTTTCTTAGTGTGGCATGAATTAGAGTTTTTTTTAGTGGGAAAAATTTAGGTTTTTTAATATACTCCCGAGGGCACAATGAAGCGATCTCGGCGCACCACTAGCGGGATTCGAACCCGTGACTACAGGTAGTGAGAGTTTGTAAGCGTAGAGGTTCGAACGAGTGCAAGAAGAGAAGTTAGAATATAGGAAGAGTTCGAACCCGAAGAATAATTTACAAGTGTGCAGGCCAAATAAGACGGACGAAATAAAATATGGAAGAAAAAGCTTTTCAAGTATCCAGGTCAACGATATATGACGAGAATATCAGTCATGACAGCACGCATCCAGTGCAACTACTGGCAATGGACCCAGTTATTAAGAAAGAGCGATGAGCACAGAGAAGCGCAGCTGTACCAGCTGGATAGATCCCGGAAAGAGGGCCTGAGAAAGGTAGCAGATGGCGCGCAGCAACAATAGGAGCTCCAGGAAGAGAGCTCCGGCGATGTCGAGCAGAGCGGTGGTGAGCATGAAGAAGAGCCACCACAGCATAACTTGGCCAATGAGGGGACGGAAGCGGCAGAGAAGAGCGGGGGCAGTATAGAGAAAGACCCGTTATCAGTCCTAGTAGGCCAAGAATCAGTAAATATCGCGGGGATATTCACTAAGATAAAGCAGCAGCTCGTAATGCTGAATAAACGAGTAGGAGAAGTGTCGCAGCGCTGCACAGTAGTCGAAGGGGAGATGAAAGCCCTGGCTGCAGTGGTGCACAGCAGCAGCTGGAGTAAGCTAAGGCCAACGGCGATGGAGTTTACCTTCCAGCCAGTTGCGACTGATTCTGGCCTTTATCAGGAGATGCAGAACGAAAATACTATGCCAAAGAGACAGCTCGTAAATTTCCAGGCCGTGTTCGCGTATTATCCTGGAAATAGCAGTATGAGAGAGGATGCTGGTGTGCAGGGACACATTCCGAAGGTTTCAGGGGCTAGGATTGTAGGCACAGCCTGCGAGAGGGGGAATCTCTCAGGTAGCAACAGACCCGAGAGTTTTAGCACTTGAACAGTGGATCTGAGCGGGCATGATACGCTCAGATCCAATGAAAGAATGATGACGGGAAACGAATCCCAGATGCGGCGCACGCCGCGAGATGTAGGACAGATCGTACGCAAGTGGCAAGTGCGATTTGCTGGCGAGAAAGACCAGAGTGTCGACGTGTTCCTAACAAGAGTGTAAGAATCTCCTGAAAAAAAAAAACTTTAAAAAAAGTAAAATGCAGACAAATATGCTTATATATAAAATCAATAATAATTAAAGAAACAATATTGTGAAGTTTTTAATTAAGTTTAAGGACTATTTCCTTCAAGCTCAATATCTTCCTTGTTTACCATTAAGTTTATCAATGCTGGATAACAAATACATCTACCGCAGTCTCAATATAAGACCAAAATGAAATAAGTTTTCACTTGGGTTGGTGCCTTATTACGAATAGCGATGCCAGATAACAATTGTTAACACCTTCAGTAGCTTCGATAGCTTATCTGGCATCTCTATTCTTAAAAATCGGATGCTTCTTTATTAACATTAAAATAAAAGATGTAACTTTAATCATAAATTATTATCTTGAATAACCTTGAATCCTTATTCTTCATGGATACAACATAAAGCTCATACTCTTGTGCAATCAGATTGTATGTAGTTATTTTAACATCAAATTTGGATAATTTTTTTTCACTTATGTCCCTTGATGTTCCATGGTATATAAAACACTTAATTGACCCCTTCGACATTTATTTTTAACTTCTCTCTCCCTTTGTTGTGTTAAGGAAGCAGGGCAAACTAACGCAGTTCTAATAATAGGAGCTGCAAACAGTTGCGAATATAATGCGCCTCGTCCTGAATGACATGGTCACAATTTTATAAAATATCTTTAATCTTATTATTATGCTCACTTTTTTTCTTTAATATTTAGATATAAGTAATTGAAAGAAATTTAAACCATCCCTGTACTTCATAAAAAATAGGAGAATGTAATGGAATATTGTATTCATTTTGCTTAACATTTATTTTCAAATTTAGAGAATAATAACACCTAAATTTTATTTTCAATGAACATGAAGATACGTCAGTGCAATTTAAATATAATATGTAGTTTCGTTTCAATTCACATTTCTATTGGAAAATAGGGCAGTTCAGAATTCAGTTGTAAAAGTTCATAACTTAGAGTCTGGTTGGATATGATACAACTCACAAAAGCCCATTTTTTTATCAACTTTAAAGAAGTTTATTTTTGTGATTTATATGGAAATTGTTTGAAAATATTGTAATCGGATAAGAAAGAATATTGACAAATTGTAACATAAAATTTTAAAAGAATATGCACAACATAAATCGAAAAAGAACTTCGTTTTAAAGTTGGGAGAAAATGGGCTTTTTTGTGCTGTCTTCTTCAGAAATAGATTGAGATGTCTCCTTTTTCAATTGGCTTCTAAATAATAAATTTTTTCCTTGTAACCGACTGTATTATGTAGACCACATGAGATATATCTGTAAATTAAAAAAATATACCCCATCAATATATACAAATTTACGATTACGCAGTTAATTAAAAAATGTTTTGCTGCTAGGTATGAAAAGTAAAGAATATATATATATCCAAGTGTCGTTAGTCCACTGATAAATTGCCTGTAGACGGGCCACCAAGTATGTTCATAGTTATTTATTAAGATTAAAAATATTTTATAAAATTGTGAACGTGTCATTCTGGACGAGGCGCATTATATTCGCAACTGTTTGCAGCCCTAATATTAGAACTGTCGCAGTTTGCTCTGCTTCCCTAACACAACAATGGGGGAGAGAAGTTAAAACTAAATATCGAAGGGGTGAATTAAGTGTTTTATATACCATGAAACATCGAGGGACATAAGTGAAAAAAAATTATCCAAATTTGATTTTATAATAACTATTTATTTTGTACCCATGAAGAATAAGGATTCAAGGTTATTCAAGATAATAATTTATGATTGAAGTAACATCTTTTATTTTAAAGTTAATAAATAAGAATCCGATTTTTAAGAATAGAGATGTCAGATAAGCTATCAAAGCTACTAAAGGTGATAACAATTGTTACCTCCCTACTGAAAAAACTTAGCTGAGAATCAACTGAGATCTCAAGTGATTCTCAAGTGATAATCATGCCAAATTCTCAAGTAATTCTCAAGGTACCATGCAGGTAATAATTCATTATCTGAATTTTCTGTAGTCTGAACCAATTATATTTAATATAAATTTTAGTTTATTCTTTTTAAAGTAAGTACCCAATAAGCGAAAATAATTTTTTTTAATTCATAAAGAATTCTTTTTGAATTCTTTTTTGACAACAAGTATTCCGAAAGAATCCTTTTCCAATTCTTTATTCACAAAGTATTCAAAAAGTATTGAAGAAGAATTCTTTATGAACATTTAATCCGTTTGCGAATGTCCTTCGCGAGAGTTCAGAAAGTATTAATAAAATATTCTTTTTTCGAAGAATCAGAAGTGAATAATTGAAAGTTATGGTTTATGCATTTATAAAGTAATCTAAAAGATTTCTTTTATGTTGAATCTATGATATTTAAAGTTGTTAAAAAGAAATCAATAAGAATTTTTCGTTTTAATTTTATTATCAAATAGCATTACATCTAGAACATAGCATAAAATATCAAATTACAATTTGCAACAATTTGCGAGAATATAACGAAGTACACAAACATTCAATTCTAAATAAGAAGAGAAATAAAAAGGGAATATAAACAAAAATGTATAGACGCGTTAACTTTGACCTGATAGTTAGAGATACTCAGTGATTGTAAAAAGCCTGTATAAAATTTAATAAATAAATAAGTTCTGAATCAATAATACACTTTCAAAATCCATCATAAAAACTGTGCCATCTTGTATAACACAAGTGATACCACCATCACTTTCTTTCCTCGTCCACCTATCGACTATAAACTTAGTACCATCTTCATCAAGAGACTCCAATGATTTAACAAAATCTGTTTGAATTTTCACTATAATAAGCTCCATC
>UELU01104485.1:2794-15227 GCA_900490025.1 Megastigmus dorsalis | reverse complement strand
TCTCTCTCTCTCTCTCTCTGCTGCAATTTGCTTTAATATGCGCTTTGATGAAATATAGGCGATGGCTTGCTTGCGATGACAGGATGAATTGCGCCTGCTTGCCTGCGGTTACACAGTTTACTGAATCAAACGTAAGAATCAAAAAGTAAGTGAAATGTTCAATTTAGCTCTTACAATCGTTCAAATATAACTATCGTTTATCGTTTCTACATGTGTACTTTATTTACTACCTAATTTTACGGATTTAATCGGTCGATCGTATTATGTACATAAAACAATAAATATACAGTGAAATTAATGAATTATTAGTGGGTTACGGCATTAAATAATCATTTTTTTCGACAAATCGATTCGATCTTTGATAGATATTTTTTTTATATTTGATTGCTCAACTGTAATGAATTATATTTAATTTTCAGTTAAAAAAAGTTAATGTCGAATATAACCGAAAGTGAAGAATATTACAAATATATATTCAGTGAAAACGGCGAGAATTTTATTTTACTCGTATACTTGTTTAGAAGCAGATCGCGCAGAATTTCGACCTCTCGGCGTAACAAAAAAAATAATTACGCAGAAGCAACACGACCTCTGCTGCGTCTACAGACAAATGGAATGAAAACAATGTATGGAGTTTGCGGTTGTGCCGTCGTGCAACCTTTATACAACTGATATCTTTCATTATCTTTTCCGATAATCTTTCAACTGCAAAAATAGACAAATTTAAACACCTATACTATACTCTTCGAAAACGCGCACACATACTTATGCATTTTTCTATCCTTGGCCAATATTTATTTTCATGCAGAGAGCGAATTAGCCCCAAACGGAAGCACAATGGAAGTGCGAACTAAGCGCGATGAAAAGGTGTAAACGCTGCAGCTTCGCTATTAGCTGTTCGCTAATAAGAGGGTATAACATTGCCGAGTCAAACGCGGCGCAGATAACGAAACGCCTCATCAGCATTTGGATAGAGTCGTTGGTATCATGTATACACATGTAAACATATATATATATATCTATATAGCGCGTCAGTTGAAATCAATTGTCGTCGTTGTCGAATCGTCTGGATGCACAGGCGCTAATTGCCAAAGTGGCGTATTCTTACGGGCGACGCGCGAACGAATCGAGGGCGCGTATCGTCAGCCGGTAAACAGATCGTCGGCCGGGGTGAGCGATAACCGTATCGGATAATATAATACGCGCGGGGATAGGGTCATAGAAGGGACGATAAAGAAGCGCGAGAATTGGCGGATCGCGGGGAAGGTGGCAGCCGTGCCGGCGTGACACGCAATCTATAGGAGAGGGGAACGGGAGGGGGCAAGAGGGAATAAAAGCAGCACCGACGACAACGACGACGACGACGACGAGACGCTTCCCCTCGCGACTCCCCTATATACGATGCCGCTGTTGGCTGCTGCTGCTGCTGCCAGTGGTGGTGAGAGATCCGCGGCAGCCGTGAATCAATACAAGGGCCGGCAACCCTCAGGACGCCGCCCCCGGCGCTAGAGCTTGCGCGCATCGGCCTCGGGCACGCTCTCTATCTCGCTCTCTCTTGCTCTACAGCCCCCGCCGCATGTGCACAAGTCCGTGCAAAGTGTGGATTCTTTTCGTGCCGCCTGCGGCTCTCGTATATATAATACTTTATGCACGCTTTGTGCTCGCTCTGCGCTTGAACGCCCGACGGCTATATATATATGTTTGTTAAACAATAATTGCGTGCGAGACTGTCCGACTATATGTATGATTCCTCGCGAGGAGTTTGGCGATGAAAAGGATGCACGCGGTGTGTGAGAGAAAGGATGAATATGCAAGTAATTTGCAGCGGTTCGGATTTTCGATGCTTTCAAGCCACTTCTGAGAAGCGTCAAAGCGAGACTACTTTTTACGTGCAGTATTAAAAAACGAGATAATTATACATTAATTGTGAATAAAATTGCTCCATTGTTTCTTTGAATTCTAATGTCGTGCGTATATAGTTTGAAAGTATGAGACAGTGCGATTAAGGGGTTGTCAAATGGCACCTACAAAAATTCTCGTTTCGAAATGAGCGAATTTTTTCGAAACAAGAATTTTTCAAGGTTTCTTGACAGTATTCACTTGAAACTTTGCCAGATGAATCGCACCTGTATTTGGGATTTGCATAATTTTAAGTATTTATTTACGTATAACAAACTATCCAGGGTTTGATCGGTAAAACAGTTTTAGTGGCAACAGTAGGACTTTAACACACCCATAAAATGATACAAGAGGTTTTCTTTTTGTTCTCAAAACTATTATATATATATAGATTTATCGCGAAATTATTTGATCGGCGCAAACGCTTTTTGTTTTCTAAAATAAATAAAGTATATACATATACTTATATATATATTGCTCGACTGTGAAGAGTGAGTTAAAAATTTGATTACGCCCCTATAAAACTTTCATTCCAAGCTTTTATGAAGATAAATATTTTATAGCTGTACATCAAAATTAAAAGCACTGCATCACTGCACACGTCTATGTACGCAGCTTACGTATATATATACACACTTTATTATTCAATTTCGCTTAACGCGCATATATAGCCGTTATATAATATATTTTCTTTTTAATATACATCGCTTTACGACATTGTCGTATTATATACGGTTTGAATAATATATAAAACGAGCGACAAGTTGGTGCACTTTTCGCCGAGTCTATCAAGCAAATTGAATATTCGAAGCTCCCAATCGAAGCTATAACACGTACATACGTATACCTAGGGCTCGCTTAATTCGTGCAGGACGCGCGCACACTTCCGCGGTCAACTCTATAATATCAATTATTAAGCATCGCGTGCCGCCGCTGAGCTGCTCCTGTGCATGTGGCTCGCCGGCGACACTACGCGAGGGACACGCCTTTGACTCGCCTCGAGTATAATATACCTCACACACACACACACACACACACATGTATACTTACTCGCTCGAACGATCGATTTTCGGAGCTTTAACTTAATAAACGAGCCTCTCTCTCTCTCTTCCAGCAGCGACGCGGCCGAGGTGAAAATCAGCAGGCGGTGAAAATTTGCCTTTGCCGACGCGAAAGGGAGAGGAGTCGAGCGAGGAGACGCGCCGGGCGGCAATGCTCCCATTATACACGGAGGGGGGAAGACGAAAAAGGGCGAGCGAAGGCGAGACGTATCCCCTCGCGATACTCGGCTCGGTCGGAGCTTACAGGACGAGTGGTGCAAAGGAAAGAACGAAGCAAGGGAGGGTGGAAAGAAAAGACTTCGCGAGAGACGTAATAAAGGAGGAGTCGATGGCTTATGCGTTCCGCTCGGCGATTACTCGCGCAAGTATAGGATATTTATGTCTGTATAGAGCTCGATATACGATTACCGGGGCCGCGCGCATCAAAGCGGTTATCTGTGGGGGAGACGCGGGGACGAGGAGGTAGGAAGTTGGACGACGACAGAGATGGATGGCTTTAGTTTTGTGTTCGGTTAAATGTTACGGCATATATAAGCCTTTTGCTGCATCGCTCTCGTTGTATTGTGTATTATATGTATGCCGGACGAGTGGCATCGAAACTGACTTTATTGGATAGTGTCATTGCGGTGCTTAATTCGTATATTGTGCACGGTATTGTATATATGCATGTATATTGCGCGACTTCGTTCGATTGATTGTTATGCAAAGGTTTGCACTCGCGGCGAGCAACTGCTGTTGCTGATGCTGCATGCGTTATACATATATATAAAGAGAGCGCGGAGTGGTGCACCTTCCGTGGCACGGGGAATGCTTTAATTTGTTTGGAATTTCATAGCCAACGATTTCGTTGAAATCTACAGTGGGGATAGTCGAAAAACTAAGGCTGTCTTCCTTACTACAATGTTATACGTTGTATCGGAATCAAATTCCCAAAATGTAAATTTCAATAAGATTGAATCGCATAACAAATAGGGGAATATATAGGATCGAAATATTTTAGGGGAATAGAAATTTTATTATAATGCATGTAGATTTATAAACAAATGCATGTTTTAACAAAACAAAAGGAAGCGATCAAAGGCGATCGTAACACACGTGTACAGTTTATGAGTCGAACAAGTTATTTAGACTAAAATTTCAAATTACAAGTTTCATTATAACTCGACGGATGAACAAATTTACGACTTTTACAGCTTGTAATCACATTACAAGATCGTTACAAACACGCACTACGGTCTATCCGGATATTTAGAAAAGAATAAGCTAAAAAAGAAGGCCTGCAGGTTCGCCTTACATCAGCTGACGCTCACTAAACTAATCCACGGCTCGGACAAAGATAGAACATGACCGCGCGGAGATATCCATTAATTAGTGAAATAGACCGGGCTCTATTAATGGAACTACGCTCTCCATCCCCAAATTAACTTGTCCCATCGGATCTACGGAGAAGGGGGGGATTTGGGATTTTAACAAATTCGAAACGTCACACACCGCTCGCAGGTTGTATGTTACACCAGCGGCAGCGCTTCGACAAAATGAGGGGTGAGCGACTTAGCGCCGAGGATAATCTGCGCGTAGAGCCCGCGTGGGTCGCGATTGTGAGCCCTACAGTGGAAAAAAAAGGACCGAAATAGAACGCGATGCTCTAACTGTGTATATATACACATAGGAAAAATGCGGCGGTGCAATGTCCCACTATGGCGTCTGAATTCATTGGGAGAAAAGAGGATGAGAGAGAGAGAGAGAGATTGGGGGAGCGATTTTCATTTGGGCGAAACCGCGAAATGGCGCGCAGGACTCGGGCTACTTTTTCGAAAATTTGAGCGTGAAATCGATTTGCTCTGGGTCGGTGTTTTTGAATAAAAACGATGACGGTGGAGGGACGAGATTTGGATGCGTGTGCATGCAGTGTGTGTGTGGCATGCCGGCATTTCGTGCAGCTCGTTTTTTTTTATTCCCCCCGTCCGCTATATATAATGAAACGCTATACGGCTAATACGTCGACGTGATTCGCATTCGTGCGGACTGTTTGCCAAGCTCGAATGCACGCCGGAATTAATCAGATGTACATTCGATCTGAAATCATCTGTGTCCGGCTGAGGGAATACGGATTATTCCATTTATACGAATTAATCGTGCTTCTATGTGCCAGCTGTCTGTGCTACTTTGCAGGTTTTCCCTATCTATATATATATATATATATATACAGACTGGTGTACTTTGGGAGGCGTGCAGATGCTTTAACTGTTCCTCGTGCAATCGAGAATGGTTATACACCGATGAGAAGTGATAACTCCGGAGTTCGATGAAAACGATTCGTCCGATTCCGTTCGTTCGTTTTTGTTATAACTACGTGACAAAGTGGTTTGCATCTGCGTCGTTGTCACTGAACTGCTCTATCGATTGAATAAAAAGCAAATAATATCACTTTAGGTACTAATAGGTTGAGAGTTTCTTTGTTGCTTTTAGAGTCATAAAAGACGACAATATTTGTTCACCGAAAGGTCAGAAACTTTAAAAACATTTTTTGCTCTACTCCGTTTAAGAGCTTACTTTCCGTATTAATCATTTTGATTAATTTGCTGCGGAACAATTAATGTTTATCTTGTTTAAATTTTATTCGGAAAACATTGGAATATATATCCTTCGAACTCTACGTAATAAAGATAAATTAACTGAAAAACTATTTTAATTACCAGTTAATGTTACATTGCCCTGTTAATTAGCAAGTCATTACCGCTTCCAAAGTAAAACTTCTGTACTCCATTAGAGTTGTAAAACCAGTCCTAATTTTAACGTATACCCGCTGAAACGAAGTAAATATAGTACAGACTTTGACCTTATAACTTGTATATTTGACATAGTTTATATATATGTTTTAAAAGAAAAATGTCAAGTTAATCGATAAAAGCAACTTTGCCAAACAATAAGAATGTTACTCGGCCAATAATCAAATAAAGGAGGGAAAATATCTCTGCTACTGCAGCGCTACCATGTACATACTGCAAGAAAAATATCGACGAGCCCACCAAGCCTCGGCGTACATACTTCGTCCCCCTCGAAATCGCCTGCTTTTCTTGGTCACGGGCCTCGGGCGAACACCCCGTAGACATCCCCGCAGCTCGCGCAAGTGTATATACGGAGGAGGAGAGGGAGAGCGAGTGAGAGAGAGAAGGAGAAAGAGAAAAATCCACGCACATCATTCGGATCCGTCGGTGCTGTTGCGGACGAGGGAGAGCGGGGCCGAGAGACGAGCCCCAGGCCGAATCCCGGGGATCCCGGGGATCGCGCGCCCGTCACGACGGGGCGTCCCTTTTTCTCTGCGGTGCCGTCGTCGTCGCAAGCGCGGGGGCCATCGTCGAGCCTCGTCCCTTCTCATCTCTTTGCTCGACCCCCGGAAAAGCGGGACGAAGCAGAAGAAGAAGGAGAAGAAGCGACGACTCGGGGACGACAGCTGCTCGTCTCTCCTCTCGCTTTACCTAAGCGGCGGCTCCCCCTACACCCTATATATATATAACACGTACACCGAATTTCCATAGTATTGAATATTCGAATTGCCGGCACGCGTTCGAGCCTCTCCTCTACCCCCTCCCCCTGCTTCGCTATACTCTGATCCCCAGGACCTTTTGCGGACCTTCTTTTATATAGACGGGAGAAGAAGGACGGAGCGATCGCGTGGAATTGCTGTTCGGAAAAACGGCACGACGATTCGTCGGCAGGATCGTAAATCGCTGCGGCAACAGCGACGATGACCAGTGATTTAGCCTGGTCATAAAGTCATCTTCCTCTTTATGCTATGCGCACTACTTCGGAACTAGAGTTTTTGCTGCAGCTTTTGCGACTCGTGATCTTAAGGAAGAAATATGGGGCACGTAACTGAACGATTTATGTTGTATTAGAATGTGGAGTCGATGGAGAAAAATATTCGCTATAATTAGCGTTTCGTTAATAGACCGCGGCTAATCCGCAGCAGCATTAATAATATTCCCGTCGGCTGCGGGCGCGCATGGAATTAAAAGCGCGTAAAGTAAGATGTGCCGGAGTAAGAGAGAGAGAGAGAGAAGAAAAATGAGTCGAGGAAAGAATATATTCGCGGAGAGTAAAAGAAGCGCCGCTGGGCTGGTGGTGGACCAACGTTCTAATACGAGCGGCGGTACTATTATACCGGACTGATAAGAGAAATCCCGCTAAAAGCGAGGTAGGCGTCAAAGTTTCGCTCGCTACACTGCAGCTGCAGCTGAAGCTTCACGTATACATATATATATATCCGCGTCCGCGCGAAAAACGCCCCGACCGAAAACTTTGCAATCTGATTTAGCCGCACTTTTTACTCCCCCGGGCGGTACTCCACCTCTATCTATAGCAGCTGCATCTCGTTTTTTCTTTCTCTTCTCTCTTCTCCTCTCCCTCTCTATGTCTCTCTCTCTTAATAAGGAAATGACGAACTTCTTTTCGAGAGAACGGAAGCTTGCCAAAAGCTATACACACCGCCGACTTTCCACTTCTCCACGAGTTCGCTCCTGTTTTATACGGTCCTTTTTTGCGGCGCGCTCCCAAATTCAACAACTGTTGTTTTGTAAAGCGCCTCGACGTTGCCAAAAATTACAATCACCTCACTTATTTGGCTTCTATCGGTTTCTCATCCAACTCGTAAAGTGTGAAAATTGCTACGGAGAAGTTTACATTTGAAAAATGAAACTTTTCCCTTATTTTAGCGCTATTTTTTCATCTTTTCCACATTTTAATTGTTAACTCAAGCTCCATTCCCTGCGCGTTTTGAGCCTCGATCCAGAAATGCATCGCGTTGGAAACGTTATGAATGAAACATCCGAAATTTGGGAATTCTCAAAATCCGCTCGGTAACGTTCCGCAGCTAAATAGCAGGAGCAAAAATGACGCGCGTTTGATTAATTACAAATAGTGCGCGCACCGACTGCACCGTAAATGCACCGACTTCCTTCGTCTCTCGTACAGTGTACGCGTCCCCCGCGAGTTCGTAGAATAAATAGTTGCAGCCTCTGTACACACACGTACACACAGAGCGGTAACGTAAATTCGCTGTACCTAACGCAAGCGCCGCAGCATTGCCGTGTAACAGAGGGGCGGTTAACTGTACATTAGCCCCGTTGTCGGTGTAACTGCCGTTGACTATAGCGAAAGTGGTTGGGACGCGATTGGTCAGCACTGCTGCTTCGCACTCAATACTATACATATGTATTATACGAGCGATCGATACGACGTAGCTTGTGAAAAATGTCTGAGTACAAGGGGAGAAGGGGGCTGAGAACATGATGGACGAGCGTTTTCGCGACGTTATACGAGGACGAGAGCAGCTGATGCTGATTATACCAAATTGCACCGTGTGTAGCGCAGAAACCAAGTCGTAATAATTGTTAAAAATGTATTTTCAGCATCGTTCACAGGCTTTGAATCCTTATTTCGGCTGTTCCACGTGCTTCAGCAACAATAGACGAAGGATATCGCGAATAAGCGTCTGGCAAGCGTCAACTCGCGGGATCTTGAAGATAATGAAAGCTCACGGTGGAATCGAGTAAAAAGATCTACTCTCTAAAACCGTGTCGAATAAATATATATATATAAGCCCCTAAATCAGCCCTTAAATTGCCTCGCGCAACGAGGAGAGCTTGTTTAGGGTCTCACCCGCGGCCATCAGCGTGTATGTATATAAGCAGGCTGCATCTCTCGAGTCCCGAGAGTGATCCGCATCACGGAATCCACCATAGAAGGAATATAAATAAGCCCTTATATAGCTCCGCGCTTATAGTATATACTTTTTTCGCGCGCGATTAATCTCTCTTATTAATCACAATCGCGGTCGCATAATATCGGATTTGCACTCTAGCTTCGCTAATTTCTGCGCGCGCTTCGTTTATCATCCATGCGTGACTATATATATACGGTTCCAGCCACTATACCATCCGCGCGATGGCTTTCATATATAGCTGCGAAGTCATCGGCTATCGAAGTATGGCCGTGACGCAACCTATAACAGAGTTTCGGAGAATCGATGGAATGGTCAATCGAAGGAACGTCGAAGGAGGAAGGGTAATCCGCACCTTTCACGATGGCAAGTCTCGCGCTGCCGCTGATGGTCGACTCCTTAATTAGCGGCTGCCATTGTATTCCGAGCTCTCGAGAGGTTGTTCGAGGGTTTCCTCTCTATCTCGCTTTTCTTTTTGCGCAACTCGACGCGGACACGAGTGGAGTCCCGTGTCATTCGCCGACCCGCCCTTTGTGTTATGCGCTCGATATGCGTGATCGACCCTCCTTCCCCTTATATATATATCATACCCTCCCACCCTCGGAGCTCCGCTGCTCTGCCATCAGACACAGATTTCAGTACTTCGGTCTGCGACCACAGTTCGCAGCTCTTCTTCACTTTTACCTCTTTTTATGTTTACGTCTATCGCTTTTCTTTTTTTTTTTCGATATTCTCTTCATCCGCCATCGCCTCCTCCGACTTCGCATAATATATACATATATATATATATATATTGAGAGCTTTTTACGGCATTGAACTTACTGTTGCGTTTTATGGCCCTTATACGCCGACATTCTTTCAGGAATAAAATTTATCGAAAGCCCCAGCAGAACGGAAGAGGGACGCACCGTATTTCGTTTGCCGCTTGCTTAACGATATACGAAGAGGTATCGATCGACTGACGAGTTGGTGATGCCGCGCGAAAAGTAACCTAATGCTAACTCACGCAATCTTTCTCGCCAATGTTGCTTTCCTGTATACGTATAGGTATATGAAAAAATATATGATGTACAAGAATGTACTGCGGTAGATTTGCGATCGTTTCATCTGCAGCTCTTTGATTCGTCCAGATAAAGCCAGGATCCCGCATCCATCGTCCTCCCGATCCTTTCTCCTGCAACCAGCACACACACACACACATATATATACACGAGTCTCTTACAATTTCCTGCGGCGGCCTCGTGTATCGTGGAGTCGACTATGCGGGACCATGCATCTATCCAGATCTCCCCCTTGACAACGGATATCGTCGCCTGCAAACGCGCAGTTGTGCAGCGGTCATTCGATCGCGGAAGCTCTCTCGTACTTCTCTCCACGGCACTCGCTGTCTTACGTATATGCGCACATATTATATGGATTGACTCCTTACTCCGTAACTATTAGCGCTCGATATGTTCGTATTATTCCTTGGCGCCGCGATACACAGTTTGTTCCTCTGCCATTCTTCGGATACACTCTGATATATAGAATTGTCGGCGAACTCAACTGTTCCGATCGTGCCGTCGTATGCTACGGAACTCCCCGGAACGATCGGAAAATGCGCTGCAGAAGTAAATAGCGCGAGACAGTTGGAGCACGAGTACAGAAGGAAGGCAGCAGCGGTGCAGTCGGAGCGATTAAACGATTAAGGGAACGCGAGCTGGATGGTAGTCGGTGCTATGGGCAAGCTGCGGAAACGAGGTATAGGAAGGACGCGAGTTACCGCTGCCGGGGCGAGGACCACACTCTGCCAGGAAAGTTTTTTAATTTCGAAAATCCACGGAAATTATCTGGCAACTTGGTCGGTAATGCTACCGCACACTTTTCTCACGGTCTGTCCCTAATCTACCGAGGCTTTTCGGCTGGACCTGGCAAGAAAACTTCATCCCTCTTGTCATTCCGTAATTGCGACACAGGCCATTAACAAGCTATAAGCGCGAACACGAGGCGCCGACAGTTTCGAGAAAAACAGAGCGTTGTTTTTTTTTTATTTTCTCGAGTGATTTTCCTTCATCGTGTTTGAGCGATGAAAAAAGTTCGCGAGGAAATAATAATAGTTTCCATTCGGAGGTGGGTATTGGCAAATATCGCGGGTTAACCAAATTGTAAGGCAAAGCCAACGGTCGACTTCTGTGCAGTTGCGTAAACGACGTTCGGCGTTTCTGCGTGCGTATATATATAGGAGCTCTTCCAATTGGTCTCGGCTTCTTATTACGGTCACGTTGGCGCGAGCAGGTGCAGCTGCCGCGGAGTCTCTGTCGGCGGCGGCTCGCATTATAGAACAGAGCAGACTCGGCCCTTCCTCCCGCCCTTTCGGTAACTCGCTTTTCCCTTTGATTATCCTCTCTCGGTGTCTATACACTGCACCTCGAGACCCGAAGGATTGCCTCGTTCGGGTCCTTTGATAAAGAGCTTTGATCGCTTTCATCGCTTCTCTGTAATCGAGATTCCTTTTTCTCTCTCTCTCTCTCTCTCTCTGTCCCTCTCTTACTCTCTGTGCAGCTCTATTATCGCCTCTCGCTCCCAACTCGACTCCGCAGCTTTTCATAAACACTCTATTTTTCCCGTTCCTTCCGCAGTTCTCGTTTCGATCGCTCATTTTTTTTTCTTTCCATAACGCGCCCGATGATCAGAGAGACCGATTCATTAGCCGTTGGCGGCCAAAAGCACAGTCTTTCTCGTTCTCCGTAAGTTTGCGTCGTAATCGCGCGGCGGTACCTTTCGGAGTTCACCTTGGCAGTGCCGCCGCCGCCACTATATAAGCTGCTGCTCGACAGCTACCAACAAAGGTATAAACGAGTGAAAGCGGAGAGGAGCTTTTGTGTCGCGGGAGAGCAAAATCTGGAATTCGAAGGGACGTGCCGTACTCGCTTACTATACACCGGGTATAGGTATACAGATTGAATGGAACCGAGGAATTGAGGCAGACACGCTGCGCCCAGGTATATGACGCACACACTCGTCGGTAAGAGAAAAAAGCGGAGGTCTCGGAGAGAGGCCGAGCATATACAGCTCTTTGGTATATAGGAATTCCCCGAAAAGCGATCCTACTACGCGGCCGGGATCCGCACGTCCAGGAAGTAGCGGAAGTTCGCGCGGTAGGTAATGCGCTCCTCGGAAGAATAGGCAAGGAGTGTATATTCGGTTGGACGAATCTCGTATCCGTACCGCGTGATAACAAGCTCAATTGTGTAATAAACATGCATGTCTTATAGGTGGGGTATAAAATGTTTTCTCTTATACAGGCAAGCGCATATATATATATATATATTAAAATGAAATGTATATATAATAGAGTTTCGCGAAAAGTGTATTATATCGAGTGAATATAATATAGGATCAGGGGCTATAGTCGTTAGGCGCCGCGGCGCCAGCTTCTCGTTTTCTCTCCGCGAAAGCCCTTATCAAGTCCATCGACTCGCTCTCCCTCTCTCTCTCTCTCTTTCTCTCCTTTGGCATCGAGCCGCTCGCGCGGTCTCTTATCGCGTCGCGCGCAAAACTTATTTCCTGCAGCGAGGAAGAGGAGTGTATATATAAGAGGGAGTGAGATGGCATTGCACGTGCGCGGAGGGGGAGGGGAGGGAAGCGCCTCTCCGCGCGGAGCTATATACCTTTTTGGGCCTCGGGAAATAGTCCCGCCTATATAATATAAGCTTGGCTCGAGTCGGGTGCGCTAGTCGCCTCCCCCCCCCCCCCCCCCCCCCCCCCCCCC
>UELU01104480.1:0-24091 GCA_900490025.1 Megastigmus dorsalis | reverse complement strand
TTTTTTTTTTAACGGAACGACACTTTTACATAGGCGGCGCTCTGTCCAAGCGGTCAATTTTTTCTTTCAACTACTGTACGAATTTTATAGCTGCGCTTCAAAAGTTATAGCAATTGAAATTTCAATATTTTTTAATGACAATAATTAAAAAAGAGGAAAAAGTAGACAAAGATTTAGAGCATTATTGTAGATCAGTCAGATCAGTGTAAGCGAGCTACCATTCCGTAACTGAATGCTAAATTTTAGCAAGAACATTCTAAAAAATTTTCGGAGTAGGTATAAATGAAAGTAGGTATTTGACTTGTATCAAGTTGTTTCGCGATGTGGATTGATAAATCTCCTACAGTTAAATAAGAAATGGCACGTCACCCGATAAAACAAATCGATGCTCTTCCAAGGATTTTAGCCATTCACCGACGCCTTCTTTTATAAATATATTACCCATACACGCGCCGATCGCAGCGAGGAAAACCTTCTCCTCGTACAAATCTTTTATTTTCCCAGCGAGACAGTTTCCATACGCTAAGGCCTTATTTCTCTCACATTTATTCCGATCAGTGCGATTATCGAAATCCCTTTGCACTGTTTGCACATTTCGAAAACCATTTGCGCCTATATATGTGTGTAGGTCCGATTCTTTTTTGCATATCAACGAAGCATCAAGTATGATTGTTAAGTCATTGGAAATGAACGAATCGGCCTCGCTCGAGTATCGCAAAGCCAGTGGAAAAGCGCTCGGCGCGCTGATCGATGGAAGACATCAGGAAAGGATTTTTTATCTCAATTTGTATTTTGGTTATTTTTTTATACCTACTTGATTAAACGTTTTTATTATTTTATGATTTAGAAGATTGAAGTCGCGGTAAATACCTACAGTTATATTCTAAAATTATTTTCATTCAATGTTGCATTAATTAACGTTACACTTCTATCCAGAAATCTCAAGTATACATATATAAGAGCTTTTGAAAACGTCGCATTGATTTATGAAAAGGCGTTTGTTTTGCGACGCTATAATGCATAACATGTGTATTACTTTGCAAAAATGATGTTATCAGAATGTGACGTGAGGAATATTGCGCAATGAAATTAGTAAACAAAAAATGTCTGGAGGAAAAATGCGCTCTCGGAACACAACGGCGTAGCGACGGCAATTCGATGGACAGTTTAATAAGTAGCCGGTCATTATGAGAAATTGCAAAACGTCGCGGGCCGCGTGGCTGTATATATATATAATACGGTGCAGTGCGAGAGCGGACCGTGAATATTTAAGAGGAACTCTTGCGGCTCTCATTCATCAAGTCCGCTAAATATATACAAAATGCCCGAGCACACAAACGTTCGATCAAAGTAGCCTATACCTATCTATACCGGCCGTCTTCGTCTCTTTCCTCTTTCCTTCCCCCCTGCCCCCCTTTATTTACTTTTAGGCGCGCGCGCGCGCATATTTTATCCGCATCGCTCCTAATTGCCTCATTTCCTAACCGAGCTGCATCGAACGATTTGTTTGATCGAACATAAATCGTTGAATTTGTATTTTTGAATCTGTATTTGCGGTTCCGGCTCGTTTCAGATTTGTTCTGCAGCTATATACCTATACAAAGATAAGCTAATACGACACGCGACTTGTTAGTGAGATATTTGAGTCTGGAAAAAAGGCCGCGAGCTGACCATTTTATTGAAGTTCGCGTCGCCAGAGAAGGATAGAATAGACATTGGCCAAGCGAAAGAGTCGTGACCGAAAGGGGTTAAGGCAACCGCGGCTCCTTCAGATTTGTAGAACGCTATACGGAGCGCGGTGAGATATTTCGCAGCTGGAGGGGAAAAAAAAAAGTCGCGATCGTTTTGAGATATAAGATCGAAAGCACTGGCGGCGGTGGCGAAGAAGCGAGTCAATAACAATCTGTGAATTCTCTCACGGATTGCTTTAGTTTGGAAAGCCTATAGGCAAGACTTGTACACGCGTGCATGTGCAAGCAGTAGCAGGAGGCAGCGAGCGGTACACCTTGCGAAAGCGTATCAAGCGCGAGCAGTCGATCTGTTTCAAATGCAAATGATTCCCGATCGCGAGCGTTCGTCAAGTCAAGGAGATACCGCTGCACGGCTGTCTTTTCATTTTACCTGCCTTTTTGCGTCTCCTTGCGACTCGATATAGGGCTTCAAACTATTCTATCCACCTGTCGCTAGAATAATCTTTTCATTATTCTTTTAAACCTTTTCTTTTTCACTAGCCCCTTTTTCGTATTGCTTGGCTGCCTCTCGTATCGCTGGCTTATCGGACTGTTTCAAAAAGATTTGGACACCGTCGCGTTTGCCACGTTTTCGTTGCTGTGAGTCGACCTGAACAGACGGCAAAGATAATCACGCAACGTCTAAATCGCTAAGTTTGTGGGTGAACAAAAAATGAAGCTCGCTTATTTCAGAGTTTGGCAAGTTTTTTAACCGAGGTCTTATCCGGCTAGTAAATAAGTTAGTTCATCATTATTGAACTACCGTCAGTCAAAACCCACATTTTCATCATTTTCTCGGTACAGTTTTAATATTGTAGCAATCATTTGACTTCAGCTATTGTAAATATACTGTATCATTTACTTGACTAATATTATTTATTTTGTACTTATTATTATCCCAATTGAAACTTTTTATTCTCATCACGTTGCAATGGTAAATTTTGATCAAAAACTAATTTTGATGAATCTTTCGTCAATTAATTACCTATTTTAATTACTTTTAATGAATGATGGATTGCATTTAATGAATAAAAGAAACTTAAAGTAATCTAAGATGTTGTTAACACATTGTCTAAAGAGTTATCGCGCTATACTTATCGGTTAGCATAGTAGTGATTCAGTAGGGGTCATCGTCGATCGAGCGCGTACAGTATGTGGATTGCACCATGGGATATCGTTATCATAATATATACGCAAATCCATGATAATGAAACACGAGCGCGTCTTCTATAATTTGCTGCTATGGTAGTTTCGTCCCATTGAATTATATCTTGTGATTTTATCGGCGATTTCTTATTTCGAAACCTGCATTGATTTGCTGCTTCCGAATTCTTGTTAGATTTACACGCTTTGAATTTAAAAAAAAATTCGTCCAGGATTTGTTACGTGGCACGAATGTTTTCTATATCCATGTTATAAAATACTCATCAACCTCTTTTTGTCCTCGATCATGGAAAAACTACCCGTTATTCGGTGGACTGTAGAATAAAAATCGGATGTGCCAATAGAGAATAATATCAGGTCCGAATGAACCAGCACAGATGTAAATAACGATCGGTTCAGAATTTCAAGCAGCAGCAGCAGCAGCAGCAGCAGCACGGAGTCGCTATTCTCCTACTTGGAGCTATACGGCTAGAGTCGCTTCCTCTGTCATGGCTTACACAGCGGGTAAGGCGCGTACACGGCCGCGGAAAAGGAATAGGAGAAGCTCCGCTCGTGCGGGGCTAGAAAACTCGAGAGAGAGAGAGAGAGAGAGAGAGAGAGAGAGGTTATAAGCTGCTGTAGTCGTCGGCGGCGGCGGCAAAAGGCGGCAAAAGGCATGCAGAGCTTGTCGCGGGGCTCAGCTCGATATGCACCCGCCCCGAGAATCGCCGAGCTCGGACGCGCGACATGGAAATGCTCGCGATAAATCGGCCCCTGCTGCAGCAGCCACTATTCCATTATAAACTGCAGCCCAGCGAGCGCCGCCGACTTTGGATATTTAATTCCCTATGGTCTGCGGGTCGCGGGGATGCGCTCCACACACGCGCGCGCGCATAGATGTGCCGGCTATACACGAGATGAATAGTGTAGCGTAGCGTTGGCATAGGCAAAAAGGAGGACGCGGCGCCCGTGCACTACACATCCACGGCGTATTTATAAATATAGGAAATGCAGCAGTTTTATTGTGCATGAATGGGGGGTCGATGCTCGGGACTCGAGAGGCTGCAAGGATCCGCTGCTCCTGTGGCTTCTCCCGCGACGCTCTACCTATATAGACGCGACCATTGCGAGGCGAATGTCGGCGCCCGTGCCGCGCAGATTTTCGATAAACTTTGCCTCGTACAATGTCAGTCATTATAATGCCTTGCCTGCTGCAACGGAGATGATTCCACCGCCGCCGATTGGGATCTTTGATTTATATATGCATCGGGGGATAAGGAACCTTGCGCTGCAGCTCGCCCTGATCGACGATTGCCGCTATCCTACTTTGTACAATATGTTGTACTGCAGAGCTGTTTATAACAAAGGTGTTTGAAGTGCTTGTTGTTTTTTTTTTTTTTTGGTTTTTCAATGAGCGGCTGGTACCGCGCACGAATGATTTTTCTTGTATTAGGCTGGAAGCACGGTTAAATAGAAATAGAGCGATTCTGCATACAGCATATAGTTTGATTTACTCAAGGATCGCCGTTCGTAAATAATATATAGGCTCAATTAAAAAATCTGCGATGCAACTTTTCTATTTTGGGCAGCGGACATCAGAGTCCCGAAAACATCTTTCCATAGTTACTGGAACGAATTAGTACCTACATCGTGGCTGTCCTACACGTCGCATTCTCTTTTCGCTGTCGCGTCGGCGATATTCACCTGTCGCGGGCAAAGCGCGTGCGCTCGGGAAAAGCCTCTCGCACAGACGACGAAGCCAACGAATGAGATAGAGAGCGCGCGTACGAGAGAGAGAGAGAAGGATTGTCAAGTCCGGTAGAAATTTGTAAATAACGAATTCCCTTATAAATAAAGATGGTCGCGCGCGCGCGCTTGCGTATACATAGCGGGTGCAGCAGGCGATGTGTTCCCTTCTCGCCGAGAGGAGGCAAGTGCAGCCGCAGCGAGGCGCACGAGTCGAGAGCGGAGTGCCGGGACGATCGAGTCGCGCGTATCTAGCTGCGTTATGTATGAGTCCGAGCGCGCGCTAGCTTAGAGAAATTTCCCGGTCCCGCTGAACAAAGAGAGCGAAGAATGGGACTGAGCGAGTATACGGTGGAAGCTCATCCATCTCGTACTAGTTGCGGCTTTCGCTTGGCTTTCGCTATTGGCTTTGACCAATACCTCCTGGCTCGACTATATAACCTTCTTTCTTTTGAATAATGCAAGCTTACCCGCTTGCCCGCTACCCGCTAACAAGTTTCATCTCGCGATCGATGCCGAATAATTACACGATCTACTGCCAGACTCTGCTGCACGCGCAGCGCTTTACCAAATTACAACTGCTGCGTGCAATATTCTGCTCCGATTGCAGACCAGCACATTTACTTTTTCTTTTTTTGCACATTTCTACGCAATTCTACTCTTGGACCATATTCAGAAAGAGTTTTATTGTTGATCTAAGAAAAGTTTAAAGTATATAATAATACTCATGTCATTTATACGTCATGTATATATCACATTGAATTTGTCTCATATACAATATGTATAAGTACCTTTTAATATCAATTACAGGCAAGGAAAAAGGGCAAAAAATAATTGCGTAGTTAAGGCGAAGAATCTAGAAAGGGAATGACGAAAATAAAAGGGATCAACTGTACACGCGGGGGGAGCCATCAGGCGTAATAATTAGTGCGTTTTCAAGTCTGCAACTTTTGAAATCCAGTACGCGATAGCTCTTAGTTTGTATTCAATGAGACTATCGTGTGCTTAACAAATGAGATTCCACAAGCTGTACAATAATCAGTTGATGTATCGATCGATATTTCTGCCATATTAGCTACCATAAGCTTTCGACTATCCTGAGTTTTAGAGATTCTTTTTCTTCACATGTGGCGTGCGTAATCCGCACACATAAGTAAATAAGTGTGTAAAACGAATGACTCTAGTGTTATGGCAATTACTATGATCCAACAATCGACCGATTGAATTTTCAACAAACTGTCTAGAAAAAGTACAGGCTGCGGGAAGGCAAAGCGAAAGGGGCGATCGCGCGGCGGATCATCGCTGGCAATTGGCCGGTGCAGCCTATATGCGAGCGCATATAAAAAAGGAAGCCGATTCATTATCAGAGCCGAGCTAATCTCGGCTGCGCGCGGCGGGCCATAATTCATCATGCAAATATCCCCCGCTAAATCATCGCCGACGGCAACAGCGTTGCCTACACTCTCACGCACACACACACAGACACACACGCGGATGCGAGAGGCACCTGCAGCGGGTCTGCAGCTCGCTTAGCCGATGCGTTATTGGAAACTTCGCGGGAGGTGCACGCCTCCGCGCTTCATTATTATTGCGGCCTGCCAGACGAGTCTCTCCCAGCGTTTGATGGAATGTCGGCGGAACCGCTCGTTTTGCCGCGGCCGCCGCGAGAATTGATGCCGCCCTATCAATTTCTGGCCGCTTAAGGAGGAAACTCGCTGCGCGCTATCTTATAGCTTTGCTGTAGGATCCTTCTCCATCCCTATCGCGGCGCGTCATGCGGCTCTGCGGCCCTTATTGCCTTGGCTCGGACTGCGCTTGATTTGCCACTTTTACTTGACCTGCGCGCTTTCGATATATTTCGATATCTTGCACTTGTTCCAACTGCAACTTAAGCCCGTAATAAGAGCAGCTGCTATACATTTAGAAATGGCACTTTTCATCGCAAGTAAAGAATTATAAGATGTTATATATAATTACAATAATCAATTACAATAATCAATTACAATAATCATTGATTAGATTCTACAGGACACTTTTAATGACGGCGAATGCAAAAGAATTCTTGCACGGCTCACTTAAAAAATGTCAAAATGTAATGTGCGTTCTAACGGTATTACCATCAGGTGGATTAATGGCAACACATCAATAACGTCATTATAGACAATATCTTATCGGATAGGTTATATCTCGTTTCAACCATATCCTCATCTACGAAATACTGCACGAAAACGTCCAGATACAGGATATCGCGCTCGTATGTATTTGTAATACTTGAAAGTCATCTTCAGCGAACGATTGGTGAGCTATCGCAAGGCAAAGAGCAATAGGCGATCGTAATGACAATAATTCATAATCAATTTGTCGTTATTGGCTTATGGCGACGCGCGACGTGGGAATCAATGATGGGAACCCGAAGCGCGTAATCCGAGGGTAATGGTAGCCATTGGATTATTCCTTTGCTTGTTTTACGATCATTAGAGGAGTGCTCCTTGTGGTAATTCAAATAATATAGTACAATCAATTTGCATTTACGTTTCTATTAGTGCGGCGGCTTCTGCTGCTGGAATGATGCAGCCTCGTGTTTGGGGGCAATGCATGCGCGATATTCCGTTATTGCGATGATGATGTATTCGCTGGAAAATTAATCGATGACGCGCTTACTGCAGAATGGTTTCACTGCAGTATGTCTACTCTGCATCGCGAGTGATAATTAACCTGAGCTTATTTCTCCATTCGGCGAATGTAATTTCTATTATTGTGCGGTTATCGTCTTGAGAATAATTTACTTGATGTGAAAAATCACAACGCAAACAGTAATCGTATAAGCAATAGGTATAGGTATAGGATATAGGTACATGGAAAATTTCGTGACTCAATTTCAAGCTCTAGCACCTAAATTACATAAATGCGATGTACAGTTTATGTGTGTAGCTGATTCGCAACTCGTTATTGATATCATGGTGAAACTTGCAGATATTACGAAGCAAGAAAGGTAGCAAACTACTTACAGCCTTCTTTTCCGAGAGCGAAAGCTACACAGGTGTAAAAAAGTCAGAATTGCAGGATGATTAGCCGCTCGAATCCGAATGGCGTATCGCAGGATCGGAAGCATGCGCTGCAGGATCGATGGTTGGATTCGAACTATTCGAAGACGATCGGTTGGAAGCTTGCGAGTCCCACTTGGTCGGACTTATGCTCGGGCCGATTGGATTAGATGCATCCGCGGGTCCCGGCACAGCTTCGCCATAGCGAGCCGTCATGCCAAATTGCTGCTTCGGGTTCATCCATCTCAATTACGAGGGGGAGGATCGTGAGTAATGTTTTGGGCTTTGATACTTGTGCGCATATGCATGCGTTTCGCAAGGATGCTCTTCACAAAGATTGTAGGCTCGAGTGCGCGTTAACGTGCGCGAAAGAAAAAATCGCATCCTAACTTCGACGGACACCGCGAATAGAGCTACGCAACTATAATTGTTGGTGATAAATGTTGAGAAAAGTTAAAAGTCGCGCCATCTCAGAGGTTTCGCACAGTAATGACAGCTGTCTTTTGGTTGCGATAGTTTATTCCATCAAAATAGGTGCAACACGAAATTAGATGGATATGAGAATTTGAGGATCTTGAGGATAAAAGAAGAAGCAGGTCTTGGCACTTGAATGCAAATGAAATCAACAGTACGAGCAACGAAGCCGAGCAGAGCGGAGAAGTGCAGAGCAGCGGGGAATCACGAAATCCGAAGCTGCGCAGCAGCAGCTCGGCGGTATAAATAGGCCTATATCAAGACCAGGAGCCGAGGTGCACGTCAGCGTCGAAACCATTAGCGCTCGTTGAGGCCATCATCGCGCAATATATATAAAGGGGACGAGTCGAGCCGGAGCTTGTTTTGGAATAGAGGAACCTGCAGCAGTAGCGATTCTCTCTTTTGCCGAGCTCTCGAGCTCATCCTGCACTGTACCATACTCGCGGCGGCGGTGGCCACGAGCCGAGCGCTCGGCAATAAAAACAGATAGCATCTCGAGTGCATGCGCGGCCGGTCCGATCATTGTTCGCGGGGGGAGCGCCGCGGCGTAGGACTCCAGCTGCCATTTTATCGAGCAGGATTGTGCCACAGCGCCGCGGCGGTTGCAGAAGCACTTGGAGAGTCGGAGACACACGTCGCCGCGGCAAAAACTAAGAAGGCACCGGCTCACGGCCTCGTTCGATGCAGCGCTGCCTTGCCAGCCGCCACTGCGCTGATCCAATAGCTCGCCTTTCCACGCGATTCGGATAGGGATTTGAATTGCTCGGTTTGGTATCTACTTTTTGCTGCAGCTCCTCCAAAATCATTCGGTTCCTGCACAGAGTACAGACTTTGGACAATTTGTTGAAAATATATTTAATTGGTTCGTGCGCGTATGCACCGGTATACTATATCCAATGCTGAGAATTTGACAAGTTGTATCTATGCGCATCTTAATTGCTCCGTCGCTCATTAAGCGGGGGAAATAATATTTAACGAGGAAAAAGTAAGAATAGACAGAGCGAAATGGAAATAAAAGGAGCGAGGCAGGGGGCAGGGGGTTTACGAAGAAGCCGTTGCGAGTTCGCCGCGGGGGTCCCGTAGCGTCGGGCGTGTTGCCGCTTGCCAGCATAAATTACGTGCGATTTTGCATTTAGCTGCGAAAAGCCGACCGAGCCGCGAGGAGAAGGCTGGAGGCAGGGACGCGCGATAGAGCGAGACCGCGAGCCAAAGGCACCGCTCTCCATCTCGGTACAGCGGCGCTATTTATCCCGAGCGCCCGGACAACCCGTCGACAGACGTCTCTTGCAGTCACTCGCCATTATGATTACGCATTTGCTTTGTTCTTCTATACGGTTTACGCGCTTCTCTCTCTCTCTCTCTCTCTCTGAACTGTATTATTCTTACAACGATTTGGGATGATCAATCATTTTTTAAGGTAAAGTAGAAAAATAGTCTATATAGTCTATACTATATAGTCTTTACCTGCAAACCGAGAAATGAATTCGTATCGCGCAAAACTTTTAATCCCCCAACTTTCTTACTTTTTGAAGTTCCAACTTGTCGAGGTTTTTGCCACCGCTGAATATTTAATGTGATTTATTGGGCAATTTTGCGTTTGTAATTAACGGCGGAAAAACCGGTTCGCTTATGGCCGGTGCATCGAGCCGCGTAATATGCTCTCCTTCCTCCTTTGAATTTTGACCGTTCGCCCAAGGGATTAATTCTTTTTTCTCCTCCAAAATCTGATGCTCGGCTATTCCTTGTAATTGCTTCTGTAATTTTAATAAACTCGGGGATGGCGCGCTTGGCTTCTTTTATACTTTACTTTTTTTGCGACCGCGGCCAAGTATAATTTTTACCATAAATATCGAATAAGCAGAGACTTTGGAAATTAATTTTTGGGCGGTACCCGCACGATAATTTTAATGTGCAAAGTCAATTTTCAATAATTCATTTTTATGCGCTCCAAATAATTGGAGCTCTCCTCGAAAGATGCAGCTCTGCTCTGTGTCGAAATATCCATAAATGTAATAACAGTCGATTACAGTAGTGTTGTAAATATTTCAAAGTTACTCAAAGTTATTTCCAGACTCTTTTACCTGCAGTATGAACTATTTGTCGAAATAGCGCAATTCTGCTGCAGTCTACAGTTTTTTAAAAACTTTAAGTGCACCTCATAGAAACAATACCTTACTCACCGACTCAGCAAATCATCGTTAGAGTAATTAACATCCTTACCTGCAACAAAAATATAAATTATCAGCAAACAAACTTTATAAAATCGTAAAGAAATATTGTATGTATATATCATATCATTTAGCACAACTTGTAATCGATAAATCAAAGCGAATAATTTATCGAACGAACTTTCTCACGATGGACAACAAAGATACATTTTTCTGGGATATGAATCAAGTAAATTGGCGCATCGTATACAATGGCAAAGGTATAAATGCATTATCATGTCGCTGCAGCCGTGTGGCGCGATAAATATTTCGCGCGTAACCAGCCAAGCGCCGTTCCTCAATTAAACACTATACGTTGAGATACGAGTGCGCAAATTCGCTCAATTTTTTGCACACGCAATATATCTCGGGCCGGACGAAACCAGATTCACCGGAAAGCCGAGCTGCTCGCCGAGTAGCTGGCATCGAAATCCCAATTTCGCCCGATTTCTCTAAGGCTTGCAGTCAACTTTTATTCTCTTCTTTTTTCACGCGCTTTATACCCGGGTAGCAAGAAGTTGGTATTCGGCTGTAAGTGATTCGCTAATCTCCATTTTCATAAATTGCTCATTGTTTTGCCTACATTATATATGCTCTACAGGACCATCGGCCTTCAATTTGGTTAGCGAACGCTGCAGTCAAGCTGAGGAAGAAAACTTTGATATAGCTGAAGTTGGAGAGCATTATAGCGGCACTCGGTGCACGATGGCTATCGACTTAAATCGCATGTTAACAAGATAATTTCAATAAGCCAGTAAGTCAAGCTGCGGAGCGCGGGTTCGATGATAATCGGGGGGGAGGGACATCCTCGGAGCCGCACACATGCGCTTCCTCCCGAGCTCCGGCTCCGGATAGCCTCTTGTTCTTGTTGGGGCTCCCTCGACTCGGTCCTCCACGCCTCGTTAGCGGCGGCCCTGCCGTGCGCGGGCATATCGCGCTCCTGCAAAGCCGAACGCGCGCGCGATCCGCGTGACCAACGAGGTGTTTCCTCCTTTTCCAGCCCTCGCGCGCACCATACGCCGATAGGGAATCTCCTTGTTCGGCCACTTGTTTTCCGCCGATTAAATCGCTATGTAAATTTATTGTTCGGACATGCGAGCACGACTCCTCGTTCGCGGTGTGCGCATGCAACCGAGATCAGCTGTGCAACGCTAGGTCCCCCCCCCCCCACCTCCCTCCCGACCCTATATATACTCGCATTGTACGTATTTTCGCGCTAGCGCTCCCTTACTTATATACCCGCGCGCTCGGATTTATGGGCGCGCTAGTGGTGCAGCCGCGGCTCGCTGAAAAGAGGAGCAGCCCGGCCTGCTTGACCCTCTTCCGATCTTCTTTCTGCCTTATTGAGGAACTGCAGGGAGAGCTTCGAGCTATGGATTTGCGGTTTTTCAACCTGGATAATATTATAGTGCAGCAGTGGGACTTTCCATTTGCGAAAGCTTGAAATTCGAAAAGATTTAAAAGTTCGACTTCTCCGAGACATCGATGATTTATAAATATTCTTGTTCTATAAATGTCAGTTTTTAAATTTTAAATTTCCTCTAAAAGATATATATTTCATTGGAATTCATAAACTTTCTCATACTAAATCACAAAGTTACAATTCCAAAAATTTAACATGACTTTCATCGGCACTAGTCTCCTCCATTATGCTGTTTTAAGAATAAATTATAAATGCAGATAAATTAAGTTCCTTCCGCAAGTCTCCACGAACCGAGAGAATGAAATATCTCACGAATAAACACTGCGCCAAATTTATCTGCCGCGACACGTCTCCTTTCTCGCGAAACGTATATTCCATAAGTCAAACGGTAACACATGCGTCCTGCTCTTGTGTACAAAATATAATTAATTATACCTCATTTTATGGTCTGAAAGTCCTTTTAAAGCGGGACTTGTTAATATTTGTCTCAACGATGTATTGATTAAAAAAGAAAAGGGCTGACGCGTAAATAATTTTGTGCAAAAATTTGTTATATTTATTTGTAATCTAGTTTTATTGATAACGCTATACCTTACTAAAAAATACTCTTAATAGAGATGCATGTATTAATTCTAAAAAATAAAATGTGTACTTTATCCTTATGCTGTGATAAATCAATAAGCTGGCGTAAATAAATATGCTGATTATTCATAGTGTTTGAAAAGAAACACAGTCTCTAAAAATATGCACTGATAAACAGCTGCATGACTGGCCAGTCTCTGACTGCACTGTGCAGAGTTAAGTTGTGTCAATAAGATTGTCCTGCATACAAGAAAGTAGAAACAATTATTTTAATCAAATTTAGTACCAAATGCGTTTTTCGTTATTATGTATGTTTATGTATTCTAATGAGTATGTGTTAAAATCTAAGTTAAAGATTTGTTATGGGCTAAAATATGGAAATCTCTTCTTTCTTGGAATATTATTTACCACGTAAAAATGTTGATACGAAATAAATTTATTTACAAGTCACAAGTGAAAAATAATAAGTGCACAGTGATGAGATTTTATTTTGAAATTCTTACAGTGCTTCAGCGTTTCTTGTATTATAAAAAGATATAATAATGCATATGTAACTTAATATTTATATTACGTGATTCAATATGGGTGTACATAAAATGGTAAAAAAATGTAACTTTTATTTTATCACCAGAAATACTATTTGTACTTTGGTGTATTGATGAAATGATGTTTCATCAGAGTTACCACATAAACAAAATATAGCAATTACGAAGAAATAGATATTTTTAATGATGTTTATAATGATGCAATAGTTTATTTAAGTAGACTTGGATTTACTGAACTGCGATTTTTTTATAATACATCAATATATCAGTTACTGAAAACTATAAGCACAAACATTTGTACGAGCTTATAGGTTATGAGTTGTATGATTTTAAAAGTCTCGATTTCCTAGATATTTTAGTATGTATATCTTTACTATTTATTTGAAATTTATAAAATCTGTTCGGTCACCTTGTACATAAATGCAGCAATCTTTCCACATATATACAATCTATGCACCAGAAATTTTATTATACATCGTATATATACTTGACATCCCGATGAAGTGTGGCCGCGCGGATTAAGTTATAAAATGGGCGTTACTGGCTGAGGCAACGGAATTTCTCTACAGCCATGCGTTCTCTTTCTTTTGGATACGCCAGGTGGGAAATTTAAAATTTTTTTAACAGGTAGGCTAGTTCTTCGGTAGCACTCGAACCGTTCACATCGGATCCACATTTGTGAAACTTTATTCGTATAAACTATAAAATTAGTTGAGTTTTTCCTATTGTAACGTCAATTTCTGTTTCCATGTGAAAAAAAAATATTTTTAAATGCGATATTTATTAAACATATAAGTGAAAATAATTTGATTCCGGAGAGAGTATAATGAATATAATGAAATGCAAGACATGGATTTGCATTATCATTTTCTTTGTAGCATACAAATGCGAAGTCGCTGGATTTTCTGATGGATGCGAATTAAAATGTAAGTAAACATTTTTTTTCATTGAAAGTATACATAATGTATTTATTGATATTAAAATTCCATTATACTTCTATTTTCTATATTTTATGTGAATAAATTATAAATTGTATTCATTAAAAATAGTTTTATTGTGATATTTTATATTATAAAATATAGAATTATTAATGTGTAAACTATAGTTTCAAATTATAAATAATACGATTTTTTACAAGCTGCAAATTGGAACATTAATTTGTAGTCAATCAACTTTATATTTTGAAACTTTGGTTGTTTTATTGCTTTGTAAGATTAAATAATAAAAATCTTTACTCATATGATAGTGTAAATAATTCTTCATTACAGACAGACATCGCGTGGATGAGAAACCGGATATTTTTGTGATAACTGAAACTAATCATCTCGGAGTCTGCCGGATACGTCATGAAGAAAATTCGTCTCTTGATTATCTCGCAGAAAAAACGTCCCCTTACGACGATGACCCAGAAACTCAAATTTATGCTCTACATTATGACGCTTACGACGATACTATATTTTATCTGACAAGAACTCCATATTCTCTTTCATGGCTTTTTAAAATCCGCTTGAATGACAGTTATCGTGAACTCGTTTTTGATCAAGAAGAAATCAGGCATTTGGGATGGCCAGTAACAAGTTTTGTAGTCACAGATATTGCATACGACTGGATTTCCAAAAACATGTACATCAATTTTCATTATTTCTTAGGAGTCATCAATGTGGAAAATCCATGGTTCATAAACTTCATAGTCACACAACAAAAACATATATCCAACATAGTTCTGCATCCCAATAAAGGATATTTATACTTCAGTGATGATGCATCCGATAAAAATCTTCGCCTCGCTAGGACTATTTATCGAGCTAATTTAGACGGTTCCAACATTATTGAATTAAAAAATATCAACACTCAAAGCGGTCATAAAATTACAAACATGATCATAGACTATTATGAAGATAAACTATATTGGACGATTGGCGGAGAATCGAAAATTCTGTACTCAAATCTCGATGGTCAAGATGTAATAACCATAGATGATGTACCAATCTATTATGACCTATCGAGCAGTACGTCGAGAACATTGGCTATTGATAGAAACTACATATACTATCGTTCTTCTGACTCAAATTCGGTTCGGCGACTCAGTAAAAAAAACTACGTTGAGGATAAAGATTACGAATTGTTTAATGAAGGTGATGAATTGATAAAGGAAATTGTAGTATTCACTTATGCGTCACAAAAAGTCAGAGACAATCATCCGTGTAAGTACGATAACGGAGGCTGCGACAAATATTGTTTTGCTATTCCCCACAATGAATCGTTGCTAAAAGTTTGTGGATGCAGCTTTCAACAGTATATTGCTCAAGATGGAATATCGTGTACCGAAGAAATGAAAAAGAAAGACACTTAAGGAATTCAGTATTAGCGTAGGTCAATAATTAGGTCATTATTGAATTTTTCACGTTAGATATAAGGTATTATAGGTAATTTAATAGTAAACTAATTTGTTTTTGGATTTAATAAAGTATATCAAAATAAAAAAAGTTCAAATGTTTTCTCATTAATTGTAAGTTTTTGAACATTTTAAATTAATAATATATTTTGTACAGATATACAAATCTGTACAAGTCTGAAAAGAATTTTAGGCCAAAATTAGAATAGTAAATTAAATAAAAATCTTGAATGATGATACGAAAATATGTTCTCAATTAATTTTAGTAATGGAAACCTATAAATAAAGAGAAACCAAAAGTTTGAAATATTTTTAAACACTTCAAAACATCTGTATCAATTTAAAGTCAAGCGCATGATAACCCCAGCCTTAATCTATTTAAAATGTGTACTGATTCACAAGCGCTCACTCAGTAGTTGTCTACTGTGCAGTGTGGACTCAATTCGTGTTGAACACTTCGTTTATTAAGACGCTTCGAAATGAGATATAAAGAATGGAAACTACGTACGATTTTTATTGGGATTTTGGTGATAAGTGAATTTAGTGTTTACAGGACAGAAGCAAATGGGTGTGCTTTACAATGTAAGTGTAGTGACCCTTTAAAATATTTTAAATGTGGAATTTTGAATTGTGTTTTTTAAGTGGGGTATGATAAATACTCACCTCAACAAGAAATTTTATTAATCTTAAAGTAATTTATTGTTCACTCTTAAAATTAAAAAAGGTTCAAGAAATCGATCTTCCGTGATCTAATATATATTTTTGATCTAATACAAACTTTTCAGTTTTCTCGCCGGGGTTATGCGTTCTGGTCATCCACGTCATGTGTCAGTGTTATTTAATCTTAAAGAATTATATAAATTATACAGAAATATTTTTAGCTATAAGAATGCCATGAAATCTGTTTACTTATAAAATTATCTACCATAAATAGATATGAATTTATCATGCGATTGTAATTTGGTAAATAACAATATAATATTATAATGTCATAAATTTTAGTGTGAATTGAAATGCACAGCCTTCATATTATATACTTTTGTATTTACTTGGTAAAGGGGTAACTCCCGTTAAATTAATGTATGTGTAAGAATTCTGTAATCTAAAAAGTGCGCTACAGTTCTCTACATTTTTAATATATTAATCTTTTAAAATTTTGTACAGCTACTTATTAACAGTTTTTTAAATCTTTGTAGCCTGAAGATGGAGGTATAAGTTGTAGGCCTCTGAAACATCGCTTTTGTAGTTTTGGTAAATAAAAGCCAAAATTAGTTGACGTAAGATCGATATCTATTACCTTTAATATAAAAATTTTCTTTTGATTTTCTTTTGTAGAGATTAATTCCATTTTTCAATACAAACTAAGAAATATAATTATAATTAAGTATTCTGTTGCCAAGGCTTAAAGTAAATACATTATAAAAGTAGAATATTATTCTGTAAGAAAAGTAAATCTTATTGCAAACGTACTATGTAGGGAAAAAAAATATACATCATGTAGCAACATATAAAAATTACTTTATTGCTATTCGATGACACGTAGATGTAGATAATCGTTTTAATCTGAGATACGTCAGATTTAGTTTAGATTTTTATTGCAACTTTCATATGACGAGCGACTAAAGTGTAAGCAAACTAATGGCTCTAAAAATTTCCTCAAAACAGACAAGAAGCACACGGACGACAAGCCGAACTTCTTCCTGATGACGAACACGATACCAGGATTATGCCGAATTCAGCACGAGGATAACTCAACCGTCAACTACCACGAGGAGAGAAAGTACCCCGAGGAGATCAGGGCGGAGACGGTAATCGGCGGTCTAAACTACGACGCCCGGAACGGCTCGATCTTCTACTGGGCGAAGATCGCCAATCTGGACCACTCGAGGCTGTACAAGGTGCGGCTGAACGACAGCCACTGGGAGCGGGTCCTCGAGCAAGACGACGACTTCCGGGACATGTCCTACGACTGGGTCTCGAAGAACCTCTACATAATCATGGGTCTGCGCAGTCTGATGGTGGCGGTGAACGTCGAGAGGCCCTGGAACCCGACGGTGGTCATGCACAACCGGTCCCAGCTGACGAGCCTCGCGGTCCACCCCAACAAGGGCTACCTCTTCTTCGTGGAGACGAGCTACTGGTACGGGGTGCAGCACAAGATATACCGGGCCCACCTCGACGGCTCGAACGTGATCGAGTTCAACCGGACCGGGAGCAACGTCATCTACTACATCGCCGGTATAGTCGTCGACTTCTACAGCGACAGACTCTACTGGAGCGTCCCGGGAATGGACAAGATTCAGCACTCGAACCTCGACGGCGAAGACGTCAGAACGATAAGCGGGGCGCGCGTTTATTCCGGCCAGCTCGATTTGGCGTCCCGCGTACTCGCCGTCGATAAGCATTACGTGTACTATCGGAGCTCGGAGGCCAACTCGCTTAGGAGGATCGAGAAGATCAGCGGGGCCAAGGACCCGGACTTCGAGCTGGCGAACGCCGAGGAGCAGGCGCCAATCACCGAGATCGTCGCCTACACCTACAGGTCCCAGAAGGTGCGGAAGGACCACCCGTGCAAAGAGGGCAGGGGCGGCTGCGAGAAGTACTGCATCGCCGTGCCCCAGGGTGACTCGCTCAAGAGGGTCTGCAAGTGCAGCTTCAACGACGTCCTCGCCGCCGACGGTGTTTCCTGCATGAGGAGAAGACAGCCAGGCCAGGGCCGTTAGCCGATGCTCGAATTGGTGCTCCGGTTCAGATCTCGACTCCGACCTTTTGACAATAGCTAATTCTTCGCTGATTAAAAGGGAGCTTATTTCTCGCGCATCGATAAGTGAGATCGATCAGGAGCTTATTTCCAATTATAGAATGAACAATAAGTTGCAACAATTTATATTTTGAGCCACTTTGCAAGGAGGTAAGCTCGTCTTTAATTGAGGAACAAGTCATTCTAGCTATTTTAGATTCCGAGAGTGCAGTTATTTTGAAAAACTCTTTTTATCACCCATAGATAACGTTATACTTTTATTGCGCGTTAACAGAAAGAGTGGCCATTATTTTTTTTTCCAGAAATTTAAAGTGTTCCTATAAAAAAGTCTTAAAATTGTATGAAGTGAAAGTATAATATCGTGCTATATTATATAAAGTAATTGACATTAATTTGATACACTTTCTGTGCATATAACTAATCTAAATTTTCATGTTTTATTAATTAGCATTTTATATAAATATTACAAATGTTATAAGCATAAGTTCAAAATCTATTTATAGCGCGAAAAAATAAAATAAATGTTTGTATACTTTTCTAATCATGAAAATGTACGATATAAATCCAAAATAAATTATTTTGTTATAAAAAATTTCTGTATTATAAAATATACAGAGCAAATCGTCTTCTTTAATTTATGGATGACAATAAATAAGAAAATTCAACAGTTAATATCGTAAGAAAAGAAAAGGTTTTGTCATAAATAGTTTATTTTAACTTGCATGCGTGAAGAATGCACGAGAAACACTATTGCTTGGTAAATATTTATCAGCAACTACTCGTCTGTCTTTTTCAACAAATATAAACTAGTAGTGTTACCGCGAATATATGTTATAGACGCGGCCAGATAAGACGTTTCGGTATTGCACATCAGTAAACGTATAGAAGCGTGACGTACAGCGTTGGATACACAGTTGGTCGCAATAAGCCTCAAGGTTGTTTGTTTCATTTCTCGATCGTCTTTCCACTTTTTTTTACTTTCGATCTGTAACGGTCGATTTCGTAAGAATTTCCTAAGAATTTCGATAAAACGGTCACTATCTCTTCTCGACACTGCACATGAAGGAGCTCGATCGATAGCACCGCTGGGTCTCGAAAGGATTCCCCCGGGGAAAGAAAAAGCGATCTTTCCGGCCGTCTACGAGGCGCAGTCGCGTTAGCCAGTGGACTGCGCCGCGGAGTGCAGAGACTAGACAATGAAGAGAAATAAAGGTTAGGGAGCCGGTGCGGCATGTACGTATATATCCGGGTTATCATCGAGTGGCGCAGGGTGTGCCGGACGTTGCGAGAGTTGACGGGGGCGTCGACACCCACGATGCAACGGCCGCGCGCAGGACAATGAAAGGAGGCGAAGGATGGCGAAGGAGGCGAAGGAGGCGAAAGAGAGATCATCGGATCATGTATATACGCGCGCTCGACTACACGCCCAGTGATATCTTTGGTCTTTTAGCCGCTCGGTCGGTCGCGGCGGTTGCGCGCGAGATGCGCCGCACCGCGGCCGTTCAGCTCTTTCTTTTCTCTCCGCTCGTCGAGTGCGGTACAAGGTGCGGGCCATTGTGTGCGGTGGCATTTTTTTCCTCGGCTCGCTTCTCACTCCGGCTCTCGCATCGCGCGGCTTCATGGAAGCCCGCCGGATTCCTCGATTGGGAGTGCACCGCGTGTGCGCCGCCGCTCGGCAACTCTTCTTCTTTACTCTCGTTTCGCCGCATGTGCATAGCTATGCGCGACCCGCATGCCCTCCCTTTGCTATTCCTATGTATATATATATATATATATGTATACGATATGCTCCATCCTGCAACAATCAGCTTTTTTTCCTTACATGCCAGCTCACTCCTATACTTACGTAGATTGGAATCGCTCGATTGTTTGGATGCGCGGAGATATGCGCACCGACTTCTATATATAGCAGTTGTAAGTAAATCTGCATTTTTAAAGCTATATGTATATATATGCGCTGGGATACGGTACGAGGACGGGATAAGCTCGTAAAAAGCAATCTCGAGAAGTTGACATAATTGAAACTCGGCTGCGCTCAACGGCTGCGGCATAAATAATAAGGGGATCCTCCGCGAGATCGGACGTAACGACGAACTCGCTCGCTCTCTCCCCGGCGCGCAAAACTTTCCTGCAGAGTCGGATACGGTGTGAATCAGCCCGGAGGCTCGAGCGCGTCGATTCCCTGGCCCAATTCGAGATTTTCGCCCCGAGATTCGGAGGACTGCATCATCGGGCGTTGCGATAATTTCGCCGTTAATGCCGAATTAAGGCGTGCGAGAGGCGATATTTATCCGGGGCGTACGCCCGTGATTTACCGCCGGGCCAAGCTCCAGTCTCGTCGCCCAGCTCGTCCCCGAATACGGCGCGACGCGCGAGCTGCTCCTGCCGCTGCAGTCGTTTAAGGCGAGACCCTCGACGCCTTGGCTTTGCGCGGATTATGTGCCAAGATTCGCGGCTCGATTGCGAGGGAGAAATTCGGCGCTCGCGCGTGAGCCCAAGTTCAGCCGTATGCTCGTGACTCGCGCTGATAATTATAACGCTGTCGCGCTCAACCTGCCTGTCGACAGATATTTTTTATATTATTTACTGTAAACTGTATGTATATATAATCTATGTATACAGTTATAGTTTATAGTTTATGTGGTGATACATTAATGATAAATTATAAAATATAGAAATAAATAGTTATTTTTAATTTTCTTTTAGTTTAAGGTAAATTAAGTCTAAGACCAGCCTATGTACAAGTAACTATGTTTACTTCTGTAGGAGTGTTGCATGTAAGGATTTGTAAAGGCGACAAGTTCGTCTCTAAACCCTTTTTGTAAATACAATAAAAAATACAATGCAAATATATGTGCGAGGTAACGAGCGGCTCTTTCACTTTTCTCCTGGATGAAGATGAATTATTGAATGGGCGACAATTGTGAACGTGAATATATCTTTGAAGAATCACGTCTTTCGTGACTCGAGTTTCGAGTGGATATCGGTTAAGGAAATATCAATAACATAAAAATTGAATTACAGTTTTGAATAAATCAGTTTAATATCACTTGAGAATCATATTAAATTCATATTCTAAATTGTTTATTTGAATCCGCCAGGTATACTCGAGGAAAGATCTTCCTTTTAATCGACGATCAATGGTTGTAAACCGGATCTCTTCGGACGAGAAAGAAACTGCCCTGCACCTAATAAGCAGAGGGGGAACCAATTGATATAGTGGCGATCGGTTGCAGCATTAGCCAACATCTCCTCCACCGATTCCAAGAATAGAGCCGCGGCGAAAAGCATTAATCCGATTGTGTTTGTCAGGCTTTCCGCGTAAAAGCTCCCTACGCTCTCTCTCTCTCTCTCTCTCTCTCTCTCTCGCGCTGTCATGTAATCGGAGTAAATCACCAATGTCGATGGAATAAAGCGTTGCTGCGGCGGCTACAACACGTACCGCACGCCGGATTACAGGCGCGCCAAATTACGTAAGCTCACGCGGCGGCCGCTCGCTGCATACGACGGCTGCACGTTATACGTGTCTGCCCAAGTGCACGTGCGGTATATCCTGGCGAATGCTCGTCCAGGAAACGGCTGCGAGAGAGAGGGAGAGAGAAGGAACACTTTCCAGAATCATTGGAAAGAAGCAGAGCGAGCGTTGTTATCACTGCACACGAGCTGCTGCCGGCGCCGATTGAACCGGGCACATACATTCGAATTTTATATCCGCCTAAAGCAAAAATCTGCGGAGCGCCGAGTCGGGGTTAGACGCGTTTAATTAGCTCGGAGCGTGTAGAAGTAGCCGAGAGTCTGTGTACGCCCACGTATCCGTTATTTGTTTGCCTCGGGAAGCGAGTCGTCGTCGTCGAGCGGCCTGCAGAGACTCGTTTTTCCATTTGCGCGCAAAAGGGGACTCGATGATTTTACTTCATTCCCATTTAAATGCATGGTTAAGCGATTGTCTAAATTTTATGTTTATTGCTAGTCTGGATATATAAGCTTCTTGTGCCATTCATTGGCTCGTGGCCTACTACTATTTGCACGTGTAATTCTGCAGAGAGGTGAAAAATTAACCGATTCATTTTATTACTACTATGTACATTTTACAATACCATAAGTTTAAGGCACAGCCTTCAAAGCTCTACACTTTTAATCGACACTCGTTTCTACTCAACAATATTACTTAAACGTTATCTTTTTCTTTTTCTAATTTATACAATTGTTATTGCGAGATGTTGCAGGTAAAATTCTTCTACGATCGAAGTAAGCTTAGACTATATGGTACTGTAAGAATAAAGAATGTTTTTAAATATTATAGCCCTCGCGCAAGTGAGAATTCATACGATTTTTTTTCTCCCGATTCCCGATAGACGAAGCGCGCAAGAAGCCTGACTGCACTACACATATAGCGAGTAGCTGCAGCAAAGCTACTCCCTCTTCCTGCAGCTGCATCACTCGCGCTCGCTCGCTCGCTCATTTCGAGATCTTACGTAAGTTGCGCGAAGGTTTTATATATATGCTTAAGCCTAACGCCGCGACGGAGAGGCGTGCTTAACCGCACGGATTCGCGTACACGTGTACTACTCCGGCGGCCGCTGATTTACTTCGCAGCAGTTATTTTTGCCCGCGCTGAACTAGATGAGCATCGGGCCCATTCAAATCTATACGCTTGGTTACGGCATCTCGATTCTTACACTGTGCCAATTGCCCAGAGAAAGAATGCCCTTTTCCTCTACTACTTTAATTAAGTTGTGCAGCTTATTTTTCTGCTTTTTAACCTATGTAAAAAGCGAATGTCATCGTCCTATTGACAATTGCAAAGAAATAAAAACCTTTTTTCCGCCTTAATTACCTATAATGTTGAATCGCAGAAGAATAGAATTATGCTGTTGTTTTTAAAAAAAATTATCTTTTCCATCGCATAATATAGTTCACAATCGAACATAAATAGTAGAACAAAGTCCAACATCCACTATAATGTGAAAAAAAAATTCCAGTCACTTTTTCCGCGCGCAATAACCTACTTTTTCCTCCGGACAAATCATAAAAATGCTACTTTATACTCGGAGCATTAGGCTGAGCAAGTGAGAAACGAGACATTAGCCCTAGCGCGGCTTGTTGATATCGCTGCAGCCGCGCTATATATATATAGTCGCTCGGCGTGCCTCGTTGACGCAACAAGTCTACTCTCTCTGCTTCTCCCTCCCCCCCCTCTCTCTCTCTCTCTCTCTCTCGCCGCTATGTACACTTTATTAGTTTGTAGCTCGTACATATACTCTTGCCGACTCTTGGGGCCGCCTGCGCCGCGAGTACGTATAAATATAAAGCGTAGACCAGGGAAAAAGTCGAATCCGTCGATCTATCACTTTGCCGCTTAACCGGAGCCGTATAGCCGCAGCCTCGGATATATGCAATGCATATATATATATATATATGTGTGTGTGAGTTTCAATGCAATGTTCGCGTTTGATAAATCTCAAGAGGGCATGAAATTAACGGCGCTTTTTTTTTTAGACTGGGGACAGATTAACGTATTACCGCGTTTTACTCGCGTTGCTCATTTTGTCAGCTGGGATTCAACAGCTGAGGGTGCAAATCTGTTTACGGTTTCGATGAGGGGCACTCGCTGCTTCAAGTTCACCTGCATATGCAGAATCAACTTTGTTACGTTTAATAAACGATGATAATATCGTATTGAGACAATCTTTGGCTATGTACATATAGACTAAACAGAGCAAGGTGTACGTATTAGATGCACTGTTAAAAATGACATGAATTTTAATGCACTTTTCAGCGCCATTTGTACATGAATTGTAATGTACTTGTACATTAAAAACTATTTAAGGTACATATGCATGAATATTCATTCTTTTTACCAAAAATTTTGCTGTATAATTTAAGTACATGCACATGAACTTTCAACAACATACATAAATATCGTATTAATGTACATTAACTAAATATTTATTGTACGAGTACATTGAATTTAATTTGCAAATGCTTGAATGTTAATGTTAACTTTTACGTTAACTGCATTAAAATTGAAGTACAATAGC
>UELU01104479.1:0-10506 GCA_900490025.1 Megastigmus dorsalis | reverse complement strand
CAGTTCCTTGTACAATCTTATATTAATTATAATTTAAATTCATACAAGGTTTTAATTGTGCATAACATTGGTACAGTTCCTTATACAATCATATATTAATAATATTTCAAATTCATATACAAGGTTTTAATTGTGCTTAACATATAGGCACAGTTCCTTGTACAATCTTATATTAATAGTATTTTAAATTCTAAAATATTTTAAAATATCTGACCATGACTAAACACTGGTGTTGGTAGGTAGATACCAATTTCATTGTACGATTGCTCTTGTGATTTATTTACTGTCATTGCGAAACCTAATCGAATGGGAAATTATTTTCGGCGCATATTGAATGGTATAGTTTCTTTAGATGGTAATAAAGTTATTCTCGGAATTAACACTAATTTTTCAAAATTTTTTCCAGTTAAAATTTCTGCTTGGGTTGAATATTTCATAAGTTTTTCACTGATAATCTTGTAATGAAGTTGCGATGATATTTGTAGGGAAAGATGGTCTACCTCCTACAGAACGTGATATTGTTACATATTCAAGACGTAAATATCCTATTAGTATTCCTTTAATAAGTAAACACATTGACCCCATGACATATCTACTTATTTATCCAAACGGAGGATACGGATGAACAATATTTCAAATTTACAATTTTATAATTATAGATTTTCCATAAGAAGTGAATTTAATCCATATCTTAATTTGGGAAAAAATTCTCAGTAGGCAATTGTTGATGCATTTGTAAAAGTTGAAAGCTCAAGAATATATTTTATAAGAAAAAATCAAAATGTTTTAATCTACCTATATTATTCGCTGATACTGTAAAAAGAATAAAATTTTGTCCTACCCAAAGTCGTAAGACATTGTTTCAAAAATATACATAGGCTTACATACTTTGAAATCTCGAATATGCTTCAATATATCAATTTTGTTTCAAATATTATTTATTTTTTACAGACTTTAAACTTTTAAAAATGTGTAACCTCCTTACGAAGTGTATAATTTAAATTTTACAATATTTTAAAGGTATCAACATATATTTAATATAAAATTCATATTTTACAGATTGTAATTATAAAAATTACTTATTTGGAATGTGTTATGTTGAACTTGACCATCTTTGAAATGCAGCTGAGCGAGCGTTAAAATTATTAAGACAAAAAGAATACTTGAAAGTTTCTGAATTGATGTCAGAACTTTCTTCAGCTTAAACTGACCATTAATTACAATTAATTCTTTGTTTATTTAGATAATTTTTTCATTATCTAATATTATTATGATAATGAAAAAATTATCTAAATAAACAAAGAATTAATTGTAATTAATTGAAAACTCAAATTTATTGTTGTTAGACTAAAGAAAATTTAGAATGAAGGTAAATGAATAAAAGAAAATAATAATAAGTATTTATTTAATAAAGTATTTTATTATTTACTTTTATTATTATTTAACAATACTGATGAGGTTTGGTAAAAAAAGTATACTTGCCTGTTTTATACCTTTTTGAAAAGGTTTTTTTTGATAGAATTAAATTTTTTTTTGTAAATATTATAATAAATTTTAGGAGAATACTTTACACAATATTTTTATTGCACAAGAAATAAAAGTAATTTTTATTTACACATTATATTATTCAGTAAATTTATTCAATATAACAACTTCATCACAAGCCTACCAATTTATATTAATTAAGAGATAAGTTAATAGAGCCTTATTTTGACAGGGAATTAAAATAGCTTTTGAAAATGTCGTTTATATAGAGATTTTTTTTCATATTTAAATTCTTTGCAACCTTTAATATGTACCTCTAATTTTCTAAAAGAATCTCGTGTTTGATATGTAAGGTAAATGTAAATAATGTATCTAAAAGAACCGTGTCCATAAAGAGCTTAAACTTACTAAATTTGTTAATTTTTCAATTTTTTTTTTTCTCGAATGTTAAGACGTTAACCTCCATCAAATTATACATGTCTTCAAATTATCACGAATTTTGTGAGAAGTCGAGGAATCTCCTTAAATTGCGAAGTTAAATTTTTTTTAACAAAATCGTCATAACTTTATATTACAAAAGTAGAAAGAGCACAGCAGTCATTGCAGAAACATCTATTTTAGCCATGGGCATGAAAAGTATATTGTAACCAGTATAGAATAAGAAGACATTTAATATTAAACTAAAACAGAAACATGATTTTAAGTAAATCTGTGTCAAAAAGGTTTATACATGAATTTCAGAGTTAGTAAATACTCCTCAAACTTAATTTTTCACTAAAATTCTGTCGTATAAAGCATCCATTTTAGCCATGTGTATGAAAACTGTATTTCATCTAGCATAGAATAAAAGGATATATGATCTGAAACCTAAATAGAAATATTATTTTAAGTAGATCTGTGTCAAAAAATCTTATATATGGATTTTGGTGCTATCAATAGAAAATACTTGATCCTAAAGTTTTATTTTGAACCATTATTTTTCCACTAAAAACATGTAGTTTAACTATGGGTATGGAAATAGCATTTTATCCAGTATAGAATAAGAAGATCTATAACATTAAAACCGAATAAACATTATATTAACTATATCCGTGTCAAAAAAAGCCTTATATGGGCCATTTAGAAACCAAAATAAATGTAAATGTTAAAAAAAAAATTTCTTTTTTTCTGACTTTTTATCGACCAGTATGGCATCTTATAATTAGAAATGACGATGTTATAAACTAGCCAAGCACAAACAAGCTTTAAAACGAAGTTGCGCCTATAAAAAAATTATTTGATGCCAGGGGAATTAGATGCATTGTCAACATTGGAAAAAGTTGATTTTCGTATTCAATGTCTTATAATATATATTTTGTTCTTATTCCTATTCAATGTCTTGCATTTTGTTTGATTATAAACCTTGAGAAAGCATAGTTAAAAAATTTTAATAAGGCATTTATTTCCATCTATTATAACCTAAAATAATTCACAATATTTATTTTTAAAACTTGCTATACATTAAAATATTATATTTCTCTTATATATATATATTATATATCTTTAATTTTATCAAATATAAGAATGCTAAAAAATATTTGTTTTCATTTTTTGTAAGACTATCCTGGCACTGTAAATTTTTTTTTTAAATCAGGTGACAACTTTTGACATATAATTAAAATGATATAAAAATATATTTAAATATTACTGTAGTAGTGAAAGAATCTATTTATTGGAGCAAAAGCTTACGATACCCTAGTTTATATTTTGATAAAAGAATTTGATAAGAAATCATACGAACGATGCTTGCTGTTACCCAGGGGACGTTACATTTCATACTTTATGAAGATATTAACAAAAAAAAAAATTATTTTTAATGTGATTTCAAAATTGATTCTTTTAATCATATTAAAACACAACACTCTTCTCGAAAAAAATAATTAATTTTTTTGCAAATATTTTCAATAATTGGCGGCGACATGAATTTACGTTTTTTTATAAATGGCTCATATGAGAATTTCAGTGCTACCAATAGAAATTAATTGATTCTCAAGTTTCACTCTTATTAATAAGCCATAATGTCACTTGAAAGTGTTACATTAAGAATTATACTTCGTATTTAATACACTAGCTCAAAATGTACTATAGAAAAAGGAAATATGCTGAATGATATTTAACTCCTTTTATTAAAGGAAAAGTTTCCTTAAAATCCGATTTTGTTTCATTACAAAATCCAGTGATATAAGTCACTTGAAAGTGTTATATTTATATAGCGCAACATAACCTTAATCCTCCTTGTTTGTTTTTATATAAAACTTGCCATTAGATAGAAATATATATAACTATTAATTAATATCTTCTTAAATTAATTATTATTCACTTATTTAAATAATGCCCTGATGTGACAAATGATGAACCTCATCAAGGCAGAGTATTACACTTAATATGTTCAAAGGAGTATAAATAGTCTTCTGCTTCCTTTTTTTTCTCTCATTATAACACTGAGATGATCAAACGACCACGGAAGCAGACCACCCTCGATATTCAACAGGTGTCTGTCTGACACTAATGCTATAGTTCGCATATACAGTTCACCTATACAGAAACTGTAATGTATACAGATACTCGTGCACACGAGTTTCAGAGAATGCACATGTCTGAGTGAGTTGCCGGCGTGAGTCGCAGTATGTTGTGGTGGGAGTGAGCGCCGAGAAAGAGAGACACAGGAGTCTTGGCCGGGCAATCGGTAGCGACTCGTAACTGGCTACTTGCCTGCGCATGAATGCGTACACGTAAGGCACCTTGTACAGTATATTTCACTATATAATAAACACAGTTTTAATAAAACAAACTATAACGACTATTTACGACAACCTCCATCACCATACCCCGGGCAACGTGAAGTGAACATATCGCGGAAGTGCGCATATGTAACAGTGACGACGAGTACGAACCAGAGACACGTGCCGGTTATAAGTGCGGTGTGTTAAATGAGTGATGCAAATAAAACTGCTGAAGTTAAAGTTGGCTGGGTATATAAACTAACCAAAAATGAAGTAATCGAATTACTAAACGCGAGAAATGTCGAGCTTGACGAAAGTGCTAGGATAGACGACTTAAGAAAACTGTTCGCACAAACGGTACGCGAAAAAGCGTCTCTGCTGACATTAAATCAGCAACAACGAAGAAAACGCAAGGCAATTTCCAAGGAGGCTCATTCGGACTCAATAAAGTTGGAATTTGTTTTGGCTAAAGACGACTGGGAAACATTCATAGATTGGCTGGAAATCTTATTCACAGCCAAAGCCACAAAAGAAGAAAAGAAAGCAGCTGTTATGCTGACTCGGTTTGATGAAGATGCTTTTAAACTCATCAAAAACTTGTGCAGACCAGAAAAGCCAGCATCATACGAAGAACTGAAGACGCTTCAGTGCTCACCAGCGCGAGCGCCATCGGAAGTGATGGAAAGTAAAGTGCAACATGCGGAAGTATTAAAGTTTCAGTCGCATAGAGAAAAAAACAAAGCTGGAGAAATGGTAGTTTATAATAGCGCTCAAAGTTCGGCTCAAGGTGACATGAAGTGCTGCAGGTGCAATCTGAGCAATCATAAAGCACCCGATTGTCGTCTCAAAAATGCTAAATGCTATTTCTGCGGCAAACTGGGCCACATCGAGGCAACGTACCGTGTCAAGGCCAAACTAAGTATCAAGTTTATGGAAAACGAACATTGTAACAGCCAAAACAGCGAAACTACAAGCGACGAATCGTCGGAATCACAGGTAGATACTGCGTATTATCACAACGATTTCTACAAAATTCACAACATCAACAAAACGATTTCGGCGACGTCGCAGCAGGCCCTGCGTTCTTACGCGTCAAAAAGGATTCCCCCGAAAGAAATGAACCGTGCAATCATCGACAAAGAGGCCAACGAGATAGTATTCGGGTTCAAACGTTTTTATGATTTTATCTATGGTAAAGAAATTATTTTACGGACGGATCACAAAACACTACAATACACTTTCGGCCCTAAAAAAGGGATTCCATTAACGGCAGCTGGTAGGTTACAAAGAGCAGCAAGTTTTTTGTCGGGATTTCATTATAAAATTGAATATATACAAGATAATGGAAATTGCGATGCGTTATCGCGACTACCGATTGAAGACGATACAGACACACTGAGCTGTGATCTTTCACCTTCTTTGTATTATATTGAACAAGGAATTACTTTAATGGATTGTAAAATTATACAAGCAGAAACACAGCAATATATAATATAATGCTATATGTAAAATATGGTTGGCGCAACGTGACTCTGGAGTCAGTAAAAAAATTTAAAAGCAAGAAAGATGAATTATCTCTAGAAAGTGGATGTTTATTTTGGGGAATCAGAATAATTATTCCGGAGAAACTTAGACCAACGATCTTGCGTGAATTACACACATCGCACCTAGACATAGTTAAAATTAAAATCCTCGCTAGGTCGTACGTTTGTTTCGTGGCCGAATATCGATGATGACATTGAGCATCTAGTAAAATCATGTAAAATTTGTAATGAGCTATAAAAAAATCACCTAAAGCAATTTTGACACCATGGCCATGGCCGGAAAAAGCTTGGTCGCGCGTACACCTTGATTTCCTAGGTTTTTTTATGGGACACATGTTCCTCGTGGTCATCGATGCTCATTCAAAGTGGCCCGAAGTAATCGATTTCAAAAAGCAATACAAAAACATATCGAGTGATCGAAGAGTGTAAAAAATTGTTAGCGAGATTCGGACTTCCCTTACACATTGTATCTGACAACGGTCCACAATTCATGAGCTCCGAATTTCAAAATTTCTTAAAAATATACAAAATTACTCATAAATTCTCGCCTCCGCATCGCCCCACTACTAACGGCGCCGCCGAAAGCTTTGTTAACACGTTCACAGATAAGGTAGAGAGAATTGTAAAAGGGGGGGAAGCTTCAATGATGCTATTGACATTTTTCTTTTTGATTATCGTAGTTGTAAACATTGCTCAACTGGAAAAAGTCTAGCAGCACTTATGTATAACCGCGAATTGCACACCAGGTCTGATTTGATATGCCCAGTTCATACGAAAACAGTAGTAGAAGCTGAAGGCGAGGGTGACAAATATGCTATCTAAGGCATACTTTTATAATTCCCGTGGTGTGTATACTGTTTTTCTGCCTAGCGAGGCCGAAATTACCACTGACTCAAGCCGGCCCCGGCCGGGAAAGTAGTACTTTCGGGCTGCTAGGCAGAAAGAAACATTTTTTGTTTTCGTTTGTTGCCGAGTCATAAAGCGTGAAGCAACTTAATAAATGATTAAGTATTTGGATTAAGTAGCGGTTATCCTGTAAAATTGTACCCATTGGTCGCAAATATTGGTTCTAAACTTCATTTTCAGGTACCAGAATCTACTTTCCGAAGTTTGAGCAAAATCGCTTTCCCGGAGATCGTAGATCCCCCTTGTAAGTGTCTGACAGGTCTGTGACAGGAATGGTCTGGCCTGGTCGAAAATTGACAATGCTGTTCTAATCGAACGACTTATGCTACAGACGTGTAGTTTTTTTTAAATAGAAAGCTTATTAAAAAAGCCTCAGTTTAATGTACACAAAAGCTGCAATTACTTATTGAATAGATAAAATAAGTAAGATGCAAAATTCCCTTAGGTTAGAAAACCTCAATTTTGATGTATATAATAGTACAGTCATCGATGCCGCCGCGGGCCGCAAACTTGCCTGTGGCGCGCTGACGTGCGCCTTGTTATAGTACTATCATCAGATGGCACAAATTAGAGTATTAATTTAAGGTTCGATTCTAGTCAACCCACTGATAACTGTTGTGTAACATAAAACTGAGTCTTGTAACGTTCATTTTATTTTATTTTATTCTTGTTTTATTATAGTGTTGTTCCATACACTTTTGTTCTTTGTGCTTATATAATTACAAAAAATGACGATTATTGATAGTTTAATTTTAGTGACTAAATTCAAAAAAAGAACACACAAGGTGAAAAATATTCTGTCTCTTTCTTTAACTTCTCTACAAATGAATAATAAACTTAAAATTTCACTTATGTTGTTTGTTTTTTATGTTGTTTATTTATAAACAGAGCCATATGACGTTCACCAGTTGGTGTGACTATGTGTTTTGACGAATATTGATAAAAGATAACAAGGTAATAGAATAAATAAAAATATATGTACCATGTTCTGTAAAGTTAAGGTTAGAATAATATAACTAATATGAATTGAAAATTAATGTCGACTTGATAAGGGCGTTTTGAACATCAATAAATTAGTGACTCGTAAAGCAACCGTGATCCGAATTTAATTTAGAATATGCACATTAACTTTTCCCTGGCGCCTGGAAATATATATATATATGTATATATATGGGGCATTCTCTGCGAAACGGATATCCCTCCCATTTCAGTTTTGATCCAAAATGGCAGATAAAAGACGGAAAATTCAAATTATTGAAAAATTAATAATTTAGTCATATTCCACGCAAAATTTTGAGTCATCGCAATTTTGAATTTCCAAAACACGCACACGGTTTTCGAAAATAGATGTCAAAAGCCGTCATTTAAGTCAACGCAAATCTAATTCGAATCAAAACTGAAATGGGAGGGGGGGGGGGGTTCTGTGTCACAGAGAATACTTATAAGTAATAGAAATATATTTATACAGGGTGTTCAAAAAATATGGATACGGCATGATTTCCTGAAAATCATGAGTCGTAGAGAAAAATGTTGAAAACAGAGGCTTAGAATTTTTCCCTGGCTAACTGAAGGCGTCCTTGTATTTGACCTAAACCCTAAGTTCCAAGGTTATTTGAAGGGCAAGTCTATTTTTTCAATGAGGCCGTATATTTTTGACTCCGGAAATGAATAGGGCGGAAAATTTTACATTCAGATACGTTCTTGGCCATTTTAACCGATATTGTCTCTGCTAAAATTAAAATTGAAAAAATTAATATTATTGCTCTACTAAGATTCACAAGAATTCAAAGCTATTTCACATACACAATATTTTCCGGTATACATTAAGTATATTTTATTATTAAAATCAAAGTAGTAAAACATTACGATATACGAAAAATCCTATCAAATACTCTTATTAATGTAAATGATAGGTTTTTTCATTAGAAGCAAAACCTGTATTTTTTCTCGAAAACCTTAACGGTCTGATGAAAATGAAAAGACTCATAGAAAATTGATTTACATCATAAGGCTGTTTTGCTTTGCATCTGTGTAGCATGCAATACATTTGTACAAAGAAATAACTTTTCCATGGATTTACGTAAAAAATTACATTTGAAGATTGAAGAAGTCAATTATATGGATTAACTGGCAAATTCAAGATATTCCAAATAGCGAACCAATATGGCGCTCGGCCATTCGAAATTCATAAATCTGTCCAAAAACTTGCACTAAAGGCTCTTCGTGATCCCTGATTTTGATACGGGTTTGACGCCAAATTTAAAATTTAAGCAATAATTTCCGCAATATTCATTTTCGGGGTCAAAAATATAGGGTCTCATTGAAAAATATAAACTTGTCCTTCAAATAACCTTGGAACATAGGGTCAAGGTCAATTACAAGGTCACCTTCAATTAGCCTAGGAAAAATCCTAAACCTATGTGTTCAACATTTTTCTCTACGACTCATGGTTTTCAGGAAATCATGCCGTATCCATACTTTTTGACCCTGTGTATTGTATAACACCCTGTGTATTGTTTATATAGTAGGAGTAATTTTTTGCGGGTCTTGGTTTATTTATTAAGGTACTGTTGACTGAGTTGCATTTATTGGAAGAACAGAATATAGCATGCATTTAAAAGTTCGTTTATATATATATGTGTGTGTGTGTGTGTGTATAATAAATAATTATTTTAATTTCCACCAGCGTAATGCTTATACATTATTTAAGATATTTTAAAATGTCAAATTTAAATGGAAATATTATTCTACTTTTCTTACATAGCCATAAGTTTTGTATATTTAATATTACATAGTATTAATAATTTTTCATTTTAGATAACGACTCTTTCCAGTATATTAGTCAGACTTTAGAGAAGCACTACAGCGAAAGGTCGATTAAAAAATATGATCATACTTGGAATGAAGGAGATTTATGCATAGCAAATTATCACTTCGATAAAAAATGGTATAGAGGAAAGGTACTTGAAGTCGTGAGTCAGCATATGCTTCGGGTAAATATATTATTTATGAATAGTATATACTCAATTAATTTGAAAATCACCTTGCATTCTTAATGCATGGACTATTTTTTCAAATTGCAGTTGTAACAATAGGTATGAATATGCGAGCTTTGCACTCGTAGTTTAAATTGCAAAATTTATCTAAAACGGTAGTTATTCTGTCGTTTTGTAGCGTTAGTACAACATAACAAAATATGTAACTTTTATATCTGAATTTTGAAGTTATGTAAGCATACTTAATTCGAAATTTGTGAAACATCAATGTTGATATAGTAAAAGTAAGAATTAATTTTATGCATGAACCAGAAAAAACTAGTAAAATAAAAATTATTAATTTTCGAACGTACACTCTAAACCCTAAAGAGTAAAAATTGGCGCAAAAAAGTAGAAATTTTGTGATTCTCCCTTTTCAAAAGTAGAAAAAACTAGAATCGCTCTTTTGAAAAGAGTAAAATTGACATTTTACTCTTTTGAAAAGGATAAAATGGTTTTCCCCCATTTCAAAAGAGTAAATTAATAAATTTCTACTTTTTAAAAGTAGAAATTTTAATCCCGAATTTCAAAAAGAGCAAATAAGCAGATTTACTCTTTTGAAAAGAATAAATTAAATTATAATTAAAGTATAAATGTTGAGTTTATTTTAATAAAAGTTAGCTAAAAGTTAGAAATACTTATGATTCAATAGTGCTAATCGATCAGCTATAACAATGATTCTAAAAGGTTTACCTCGAAATAGGTTAGCGTAGTCTTCACGAAGCCCTCGGTTCTTCAAATAAATACACAAAGCTTCTACATTTACATAAAAGT
>UELU01104476.1:12681-34205 GCA_900490025.1 Megastigmus dorsalis | reverse complement strand
ATATATATATATATATATATATATGAGAGACTCACCAAAAATTGTACACTTACAAAAATGGTTTTAAGCTTAACAAATTTGTCTTTCCAAGTTCTTTAAGATGTTATGTGTTAGAATTCGAAAATTCAGTATGGCGGCCCAATATGGTGCTTGGAAGTGTAAGAAAAATCAAGATTCATCCAATAAACTCCATCCAGTGAATATATTACTGACAGATTCGTCTCGAAATATCCTTAATGAGGGCTTTCGAGTTCGCTGTTCATGAATCTTCAATTATTTTTAGATGATTCAAGATGACAGTTTTTATATAGCTGCTTAGAAAGCCATAAGCCACAAAACTTTTATTGAAACAAAGATCAATGATCGATTTCACAGAGACAAGTCAAAATTATTTTCTATGTTTTCAAGGTCGCTGAATCATAAATTGTAGTCAGTTCGATAGTATCGTATCACTTTCCAATACAAACTTGGAGACGGATTTGTCAGTAATATATTCATTGGAGGGAGTTTATTGGATGAATCTTGATTTCGTTTCTACTTCCAGGCGCCATATTAGGCCACCATATTGATTTTTTGAACTCTGCCACATAACATCTTAAGGTTGGAAAGACAAATTTATTAAGCCAGAAACAATTTTTGTAACTGTCTCCAAATTTTTTCAAGAGTTTTGATCGATTTTTGTGTTTAATATGCAATAACTGGATTCAAATTAATGATGAGAAATTAGTGATTCATTTTATTGTCAAAACTAATAATATATCCTTTAAGACCGAATATAAAACCAAACAATAAAATACTTATTTTATTTTGTATTTTATTTTTTATAAAAAGAACGTAATATTTTTCAATAGGAGAAATGTAATTCCATGCTATACATTTATAAAAATTTCTTCATATTAAAATTTAAAAAAAAAAAGTGCTAACGTAATTAATAAAATAGAATTATTAATTATTTTCTTTAATAAGTGAATTATTTCAAGATAACATTTAAACATGCGTCATAGATGCTTCAAATGTTTTAGATTTTAAGAGGATGTCGGAGCATCGCCTCTCCTCAATAGTTCGTAGTTCCAAGTTTTTGGAAAAACGATAAGTCCAATAAACCTCATATTGCACAGAATAATTAATTATAGTTAGCACTAGGGTACCTAACTCTTAATATTTCTTAAAATTATAAATAAAAAATGTTACACGCAGCAATAGGCATATCCATAATTTTAAGGTTAATTTTCAATGAATAAACACCTCTTACTAGTTCCAAGTTTTTGTAAAAACGATAAACCATAACCATATGAAATTACACAAAACGATTTATTATATTGAGAACTAGAGCAAGTAACTCTCAGAATTCATTTATACCATTAATAGAAAAAGATACAATCGAATAAAGAAATACGTTTATTGCTCCGACATCCCCTTAAAATGATCAGAAAATGAATGTGTTTTCTGTTCTAAATCTATTAAAACTAAGGATATAAAAACAAGAAACAATAAAAGTTACAGCATTCATTTAGCATTATATTAAAAACAACTCAATACTTGGTCACATCTTTTATAAAAAGTAAATATTTTAATTTTCCGTATCTCAACCTGAAAACATGATATATATAGTCTCAGAGTGAATAAGTTTTTCGTATAGACAATATTTCTATCATAATATTTTTTTTTACTTTTTGAAACTAATGGTAGCATAGATGCAAATGTTAAATTAATATACATTAACAACAGGTGCTAAGGTTGAAATAATTTGCACCTGACCATTATTATGGTCAGTAATTTTGCATACAAATTTCTCTATCAGCACCTTGGTACTGGTGTGAACATTATATAATTCCAGATACACTTTTGCAATTTAAATAATCTGTGGCCAAAACTGGTACATTTATATTTCATTGTTTCACTTCTGGCCAACCTTTTTTTGTAGTTGATATTTTTTCGTAGGTGTACTGTAATTATTTGATAATCCATCAAAATGATAAAATATTATGCAGGTACTGTTTAATTTTGCACTGAAGACTTTAAAAACTATTAAATGATTTTAAATCATCAAAACAGAAGTACTGGTTACAAACAGTGCCTTCACCCTATCAACGGATTTTTGGAGCTAAATATTGAAAACCATGAAGAGGCGAAAACCCTCCTAAATAGAAAAAAATCCATAGGTAATAAATATTTTATTTTGTAAGTGAATGTATTTTTACAAAATGTCAGATGTTTTATAATTTTTATTGAAATTCATATTAAATGTTATAGATGTGAAACAATAAGATATTATGAATTTAAAACAGTAAAATATCGACTGTAATAATAAGTAATATCTATTCGTAGATAAACCAACACGATTTAGTATCAATAACGAACAAGTACGATATAATGAGGCATTACAAGAATCTTAAAATACCGCTATACATCATTACGATAGGTAGTTAAGGAAATTGGCGAAAAAGCTGATAGTACTCGAATTAAGCTTTACCGCAATAAGCATAGAAAGGTATATAGCCCTAGAGCACATCCGTCGTCAATTTTCCTGCGCATAAATTTACATAACTGTCTGAGCTCGTAAATCTCGATGCATAAAAACCATGAAAATCACGGCGTTCGTCAAAACCAGACAGTTGTACTACTCAACGGCACACTCGATAATGCAAAAAAGCCGTGCTATCGACATTCACTTTTATCTTCGCCTATATGGCATTACGAAACTCGCAAAGTTCGATCGAGCGTATCGCGTTAGACGGCACAAAAGAAAAGCGAAGTAATGAAGGAGGGGAGGAAAAAAATGCGAATTACGTCTCGGCAAGCGCGGATGTAATTTTAGACTCAATTGAATAGAAGGCTGGAGCGAATTGTAAAAATGGCAAAAAAAAATGTACGATCCTGCCAGGATTCGAACCTGGAATCTTCTGATCCGTAGTCAGACGCGTTATCCGTTGCGCCACAGGACCATGTTGAACGTGAGGGGTTAGAATGTCAGTCAGACCATTACGAACTCTAGCAGTCGGGTTTTTAAAATAGCACATGCTGTTATATTATATGTAGTGATAGTTCTCATGTCTATTCATTAAAATCGATTTTCATGAGAATGTAGCGACTGTTGATGATTTACTCGTTCATATTTAAATGCTGGATAGTTCAGTTTAAAATTTATTCAAGTAAAAGTTATTATAATTTATTCATTAGTTATGCCATGATCGATTGATCACGATTGTGGAAGGCTTTGTTGTCTAGAACAAATATTCATTAAATCGAAATTTTCATAATTTACAAAAATCTTAAAATTTAATTTTTGCTCAATAAATAATAATTTGTCTATTTATAAATTAATTACACTATTGGTAGAGTTATTTAAATCATCAAAAAAATCAGTTAAACTTGGACAACAAAATATAATGCTTTTGCGCTGATTCAATCATTCTCAAATTCCTTAAGTGCGACTATTTTTCCTAATGTATTAATAATACAATCATAAAAATAAGCAATAATTTATTATTTTGCATAATGTGCAATTTATTAGATGTAAACTGTAAACAAATCAAAAGTAATTTGAAAATTAAAGATAATATATGCAATGATTTTTTGTTCACTCATATGCCCTTGATAACATAAAAAACAATAATGTTGATTTTAAAACGGGTAAAATAAAAAATAAATCTATTATAAGGGAATGACCGAGAAGCGGCAGATTCCTACCTTACCGTCCTGATTTGATGCTATACCGTGATATTGTGATCAGATGAGAATTACTTATCCAAAAATAATTTGTTATTTTGATAAAATACTATCTGCAAAGCACAGCACAAATCACGTAAATAATTTTTTATTATATTTTTTCAATATTTTTCAAGATTACCCCTTATACTTCTTATACATTTAAGTTAATTACTTTCTAAAATACTTTTAAATTACTTGTATATTTTATATGCGTCCAAAAGAAAACGCTTACTTGGAATCTCCTGAATACAAATCCCGAATAGCAAAATGTTTCTATAGATTTTACTAACTATATGAAATATTTTTAAGCCAATATATGTACCTACAGTTTTTTCATGTTCCTCCCATAATATGACTCGTTTTTAAATCCTAACTATAAATATTTTATTATTATATAGTGAATTTTTTATGGCAGTGTTGAGAGATTTATACGGTTGCAGAAATATGTATTCGTATTCTTAAAGTCTACATTTTTAATCACATATATAAAAATAAATCAGGAACAATGTTACAAAAAGAAATGTACATCTAAGGGAAAGTCAATTTACGGTTCGGTTTCGCCTATAATGAGAAATACGAAATCATGAGAAGTTATGTTAGCGATCTAGATTACTGATTTTTTACTTCCCATTCTATTGCATGCAAACGAATAGCCTTTCTCTACAGAAGAATATTAAAATTGCTCATTATTTTACTGGAACACTTCATATCCTCTTTTAAACAGTGAGTACACAAAACTATAAGTGTAGAACTATTAGCAATAAAGCAGAAATCTGTGTCTGCAACCGAGATATTTGTAATTATTAAAAATATATAAAAAATATACATCATTTATAAAATGAAAGAAACTGTAATTTAAATAGTTTTTTGTATAATATAATTATAATAATACATTAACGTCACTGAGAGAAAAAACACGAAATAAGTAGTTTAAATGCAACAGTAATTTTCATAAAATTGATGATGACATTTTCAGTATTAAATAACTTATTTTTATATTTTTAAATAAATAAAATAAATAACATAATAATTATTTCATATGTATATTGATATTAACATGCCGTTTAGATTAATTAAAAGTATCGCGTCATAAATACTTAAATAGGTCAAATGGTTGTCTTATATCGTTTACAGGTGTGTATGCGTATATATAGAACAACTCACCCCATGAAGCGTTCCGAATATAGCACTGTGGTATATCTGGAAAACGATTTGGTGCAGTCTATTCATATGAAATATAATCGGTGCAATTCAATCATAAAACGTATTCAAGACACATCAGCATTTTATTAATTTATTTTAGTTTTAAAAATTCAACTAAAGTTAAACTGTACTTATTTTTTTAAGCAATTATATTGGTTCTACAAATAACCAATTGCTAAGCTCATAAATATCAATTTTTTTTATTTTCAAAGTATAACTTAAAATAAAACAGGTTTTCTACTCATAAAGGACAATGCCAATGGAGAATAAGGAAAAGATACTAATGTCATTGTAGATAAAATGTCAATAGATACTTATAAAACTGATTTAAGCATAAAAAATTATGTCTAAAATTCCTCTATAGAAAAATATATGAAAAAGCGGTTTTCAAACTTTTTACAATTTAATGTATGAACAAATACTGACTTTTTCACTTATTTCATCTAATTTGACACCCTTATTTAATAGTTTTCCCTGTATTTATCCATATCACATTTTATTTAAACTGATTTGTCAAACTCTAAGCAATAGCAGTATCTTCATCAAAGATATTCTAATTGCTACAATAAGCCGTGGGATCCTCCTTTGAAGAAGTATAAACGTATTCAATAACTTTTAAATTCCATATTGGTTAACTATATATTAACTTGTCACATAGTAATATTTATGATGTTTATGACCTTTAAGCATGTGCATAATTAATATAACTCACTCGAAGGAAAACTTCCTGTAAGAGCCATTGTAAAGAATACCGTAAGATGTTTGGATTTGGATCGATGCCAAAATCGATCTGAATTTGGGTGAATAATTAATCGTACATTTGGAAAAAGAGTAAAAAAATTTTGCTTTATTACGTTTAGTCTATAAAGTAAATGAAAAACCACAAAAATTCTGGCGATTCAAGAATTTAAAAAAAAGGTAGGATGCCCCGCCGTTCAATAAAATATACCTAGGAATTCAAGCGTACCTTTTCTGTGAAGATAAATTCTTGTCTCCCACAGTTCGTTCTACCTATTTTTTGTTTTTTAAGTTCTACGAAAATTCCATAAAATGGGCAAAATTTACTTCTTATTACGGACTTTCGCTAAAACTGACTGTTATATATATATAATAAAACTTTTTAAAATAGTACTTTTTCATGATTTACATTTTGCAAGTCCAAGAAAATATATTTTTTTTATGAAATGAATTTTCAACAAAATTTAACATCTATGTCAGTGGTAAAATGCGTTAAAAATTAACATAATTTTCGATCTCTCATAACTTTGAATGTTAAGTTTTAATAACTCATTCTAAAATGCAAATGAGAGCTTATTATCTATACTTTGAATTTCATTTTGATAACATTTTCTTCAACATATATTGGTCTTGCAATAAAGGTTTAAAGCTAACCACAATACATCTTACAGTTTGATTAAAAGTGCCTTAAATCAAATCCCAGAACTAACGCCGAGACAAGTATCTCATATTGTTTGCCAAAGAATTAATGTATGTGTAAAGTTTCAACTAAATTCGTGGCCCAGGGGGTATGGAGTCTCTTTGTCAAACATTGTCTTATATTTTGCATTTATAACTATAACTATAACTATAACTATAAATAGGTATATCAACAGAAATTACAATAATCATCATTTCCCTTCGATTGATCACGACCGTATCTATTTTATAATTAGTTTGGCACAAGCCATTGAGGTAACTAAAATTTACAGAACTATTCAAAACTTCGACAGAGTTACATTTACTTATACCGCCCAAAAGAAAGCAAAAAAAAACGAGTACAATGTCAGAATATAATTAACTCAATGAAAAAAAAAAATCAGCTGCAAACAAAGTGTGAAGCGTAAAAGAGCTGCACGCGAATAAAAGAGCATCAGCATCAGCAGCAGCAGCCGAGACGCAGACACGCCTAGTTTTTACTTTTGCGCGCGTCGCTCCGTGGAATACGAGGTAAACTGTTCGATTTTACAGACCAATGGGCTCTGTGGAGTGAGCGCGCGCTCGCCTCCATCAGTAATATATATGCACGGCGCGATGTGTGTAGGCGATCAGCGCATTATGCATCGAGTCCGTGGCTGCATGCGGTCTCGCTGCGCTCGACGTGTAGGTATCTATATAGCACGTATACGCGAGTAACGAAGATAATTGCGACCGACAAAAGTGCGCGCATCGTCCATCCTTAGCTATGACCGAGCTTGTGTGTATATTATATACGAGTGGGCCAATCATTATGAGCACCTATTGTTCTGCATTAACTGGTATAGCAATAATGGAAGAGGTGAAACGAAATTTTTTCCACTGCAATGAATGCTGCTTTATACTCTTCTTCTCTACTGTCAACGTGCAGCAGTGAAAGCTACTTTGCGATAGATTACTATTTTTTTATAACTAGGATGAGGTTAGATGAAATAAGCTGTTGTATTCGGTTCTTTTGTTGATTGACGTAAGGTAATTAGGGTATTTTTTGGGGAAACTTGCTAAGTATCTTTTTGTAAAGAATGATGTTTGAAAAATCAATTAACCCATAAGTGACGCAATCTAAAAGGAACGAGTAGAAACCAGGATGAAATACAACATTTTTTAGCAATAAATTTATTTAAATGACAAATTAAAGTATTCATATGAAAAAAAAAGAAAGTAAAGAGGTTCATGCATTTATGTATTCGTATATAAGTATACATTATTAAGAAAATAAATATTTTTTGGATTACAATCTAGGAGCGGTTGGCTAACTTTTACAAACTATTGAGCGGAAAAGGGAGATGTACAGCTCATAAATGCCGCAGTTCGTATATGGGGGAAGCTTGAATATATCTCTTTCTAGCGGATACAGCAATTGGGATCTAACACAGTTGAATGATAAATTTTTTGTAAGCGAATTATTGCATAATGAAAAGCTAATAATGCATTGTTTATTATATCAGTTAAAAAATAAAATAAAGAGGGGCATACAAATAAAACGTCCAAAACCTCGACCACTTATAGTTAAAAGTGTATTTTACTTAGGCGGAAAGATCGTTTCCAACCTTAAATAAAATAAAATAAATTTTAATATCTATAAATTTACAGTGTAACTAGCAGATATAAATTTTATTTTATTTATATATACCGTTTGTTGATGACATTTTTAAAGACTTGCCTACTATATTTCCTAAATCTCTTTACAAATGAATTTCGTAATGTTCGTAATGTATCGTCGGAACATATGCTTTCAAGTATAATATGTAAAAACTAAAATCATTATTTTCCAATATATTAAAAAGAAAATGGTACAACATAATTCACTGTATTTTCCAATATATTAAAATATACGAAAAATAAAAGCGGAAGTATAGAAAGTGGATTTTATTTAAGAAGAATATAATCTCGAGGAAAACCGAAAAAGCCGGAAATTTCAACCCTGAAAGAAAACATACGTGAAAGTGTCAGTGATGGCTTTATAACACTGTTAAAATTACTTTCTTAAAATAGTTTGATTACTTATAAATACATTTATAATTTTTAAATGTTAAAATTGAAAGGATAATATTAATGAAATACACGTTATTATACTTAGGTTTTGTGTATTTTACAAAATAAAATCTATACAACAAATATAGTAAAATTTGGTCATATCGGATATTTAAGTTCTATAGCTACCTATAACTTAGCGTAGACAATAAATAAAATGTTTTCTAAAAAAGAAATCCAATCGACGTGTAATATAAAAAGAACAAATTAAATTTTCAATTAAACGCCTTATCGCGCACGCTGTATTAGATTTTCTATGAAAAAATTTAATTTTATACACGCAGACACAATATAGTATTAGCTTGGATCAACAATTGGCTTACGTTCTTTCAAAGCCTCGCCAGTTCCGACGGTAATTCCCAATGAGAGCATTTTGATTAGCGGTAGTCAAGGTAAAACGTATTTTATACGGTGAGCATTGAAAGAATAAACAAAAATCATGATCTTATTTCCATTAGGTTCGTGAAAGCACGAAATAAAGATTAGTTCGAAAATTTTTTGCAAATAGTAATAAGATGCGAATAATAGGAGAATTAATTTTAATGCCTTTTTAAATATTTACACTTCTAAAATTATTATACATCATACAGCTTATCAATTTTATCTTTAATGCATAAATCCAAGACATGAAATATTTCTGGTAAATGTTTTGGTACGTCTTCTTAACGAGTACGTGTGATCTATCATAACAAGACTAATAAAGACAGAAAATTATCTTCTTAGATTTTTATTATTATTATGCTATTATTTTCTATTATATTTTTGTTATTTTAAATTTAAATATTGTAAAAAAATTGTTTATTATCTTTTATATTAAGTAACGACATCACACACATGTACTTAAGCACTAAAAAATTAAATTAATTATATATAATAATAATTTTAGTAAAATATATATGGAAGTTACTTTAAAAATCTCGAACAATTTTTTAACTTTTCATAAATATTCTTATTTTTTTTATCTTTGTGCATACAGATCAATAATCTGTATTTATAAAAGAATTTTTATAGTGGGATTGATCAAAACGTAGAAATAGAATAAAACATAATGAGCAAAGTCGGGAAATGTGACTTCAAATGAATCAAGAAAATAATGTCGGTGATAATAACCAGAAATAAAAGAAGGTATTTAATTATAATCTATAAAAAAATCATAAATTAATTGAATACACATTGTAATAAATAATAAATAATAAACAATGAATAATAAATTGGAATAAGAATAAATATATTTTTTATAATTAACAGAGCTTGCTTAAAAAAATACAAAAATAGTACTTTGTGCTTCTTGTACGTTCTAAAATATGCTTACAAATAAGTCTTGTAATTACAAAATAATTTCAATATTGAAGTACCTATAACATTTTATGTTTTCATTGTTTTTGTCTAAGATTTCCTTATATTCAAATAGTATGATAAAGATTTTATTGAATTTTATTATACCTCTATACAATTAGTTGGTGCAAAATAGGATATTCTCTCATGTTTAGTTACATGAGTACTTGGCATACTTTATTAAACAAAATAAACGAATTAAATAATCTTCTTCTCTAACGTTCACTGTTAATTTCTTAATATAAAGAAATATTATTTTACAATATAATTTTTACGTATTGTAATTATTATATATTAAAATAAATATCTATGGTATTTGAGAAATTCTCGATAATAAATGGAATTGAATAACATACCATTATTATTAGTAGTCTACCTTATCGATATCGTTTTAGATTATTTAATTATAACTTCATAATTTGAAAGTAAAATTTTGAATAATCGGTGATCCTTCAGTGATTCTTCATTGTCTTTCTTTTGTATAATGTAAAATACGATATTATTAACAAGCACATAAACAATTGAGAAGTACCAGTGTATATATTACTCATAAGCATTAACCTCTCCTGTATAATTTTTATTTTACATATCAATCCATACTTTGATAACTGAAGATTATTCATTTATATATCCGTAGTGAAAGGTATTTCTAGATATATTAAATTTTATTGCTTTTTACGATTGAAGGAAAAACACAAAACAGACTTTAAACGATTAGGAATTGGGACAGTCAATTTATTGCACTATACTTCAAAATGTTGTAACAAAGGCAATTTCCCAGTGCGCTCATTTTCACTAATGAAATAGTTTCCCAAACTTGAGTCATTCCGAGATAAGCATATTAAAGCCCATACAATACAAAATCCATTTCGTGAAATACGAGCATAATCTTTAGAGCGCGCATAATATCTCTGTGTGATAAAAAAGGAATATTTAAAATGTAGAAAAAAAGGACGCTCATAGCTATAAATCTGTTCCTTAAAAATCCCCGTTTCTGTGCCATCTGCGCCTCATTCTCTATAAGCTCGCTCCAAGAAGCTCTCAAAGGAATCCTGCCAAATGGATTAATCGAGGACTCGTGTGCTGCACACGAATATATACTCCCCCGCGCTACGAGTCAACGTACTTGGAAGAGAGCAGCCACGAGGAGGGCAACAGCTAAAGATCGATAGGTATACCAAAAAACAATTCCGGACTTTATGAGTCCCTTCTTCCCCCCCCTCCCTCTCTCTCTCTCTCTCTCTCTCTCTCTCTCTCTCTTGCTTATAGCGAAAAGCAGGAGGAGTCAAGAGTCCCGAGTCCGAAGATTGTATTATATATGTGTGTGTGTGCGTGTATGTGTATTAGACGTGCAACACGGCAAGAGAAGCCAGTTGTAGAAGCGTGTATATAACACACAGGCTCACGTAACCGGTTTCTTTTCCGAAAAATCCAATCGAAGCCTTCGTGCTGAGAGAGAGAAGACGCAGCAGCAGCGCACGCACGTCGAGCCCCTCGGATTCCCTGCGCCGCGCTTACGACTCGGGTCTACCTCCAGCTCTGCGTGTGTGCGTGTCTATGTATTTTACCCCTTAGTATTATAGGTACAAATACACAACTATTTCGGATAGACCTTTGAGCACGTGTATATAGGAGTTTTAGTCGCCAAAGCGATGTGTATATAGCGTGTAATTTCGTTACCTTCGCTTGTTAGGAATATTGTCACGTTCGTTAAAGAATCTTTTGAGTACTTATAGCTTCGTGTCTACTGTGCGCGTCAGAACGTTAGACTTCTGAAGGGTGAGAAGTGGCTCGCTTCGTTCGAGGAGGAAAATTAGAACGCGCTGGGGCTGCTTTCTGACTGTGCCAAAGTACAAATTTTACGGGCTCCTAATGAGTTTCGAAGGCATTAGTTATGGAAGAATTGCCTTCGAGTAGAAGAAGCGTTTTTTTATTATTCTGATGTACATTTTTAATACGAGGAAATAGTCGTGCATGTTATATTCTCATTTCATATTTCTAAAAGTTTTAATAACCTTCTGGTTTTGACTTGAACCTCGTCTGAAGGAACCCCGCTAAATATTGTTCTAATTATTTTCAGAAACTTTTTTGGACTACCGGCTATAGTCAAATACTTATTTTCACCCATCAGCCACAGAGAAAGTTTTTTGACAATATTATTTCATCTTTATTTACTGCTATTTTGAGTGTGTATATGCGCACATGATATTAATGATATTTTTGGTTTTTCTTCAATTTATTACTTCAACGAAAAAAATAGTCATTCGATATAGGCAACAAAATAAAGCCGTGCATACTTGAAGTAATGTATAAGTATTTAGAACCTATAATATAATACATATATCCAGAACTGGTAAAAAACAAGGTCATAATCAGGATCTAAATCCATTATGATAATAGTAATTCATTATTAGTAAAGAGTTTGTAGAAAAAAGCACATTCTCAGACATTTAAATAATTAAAAATGTTGCAGCCTGGAACAATGAATAACTTTATTATTCACCATCTGGAATCTAAAATTAATTTATACCGTCAAATTGTGTGCGCGATTGAGTACTAATAATATCAATCCTAAAAATTTTATACCAATTAAGTAAGATACAGTTTTATCGAAATATTACCAAAAGTGATTGGAATAACTAAGTACGTTTCTCTAATGCAAAGTAAAATTGAATTTACTCAACTTTTAGGAATACAATTGGATTCGATTACGAATACCAATAACCGTGTTTGTTTGTTTAATGTGTAAGTAAATAAAAAAATCACGATTAACATTATAATTTAACTATAAAAACTACATTACTTATTTGAAAAAATGAATATTGCGCGACAACATTTTACGTGCGTCGTGAGTACGCAAAAACGCGAAAAATCATTTAGGTTAAACACTTGTACACACCTTAATCAAATAGCGCTCAATGTCAGTTGCTGCAAAATAGCGACAACTCCGCACTTAGGATATATATTTAATGTTATTTGCTAAGCCGATCGTTGAAGGGTCTTGAAATAACATATTCTTTTTGTGAAAATCATAATGGATTTGACGTATTAAATATGCGTGTAATGCAAAGTAGAATAAAGAGAATGTATATTAAATTCCTTTTCGGAGTAAAGCCAAATTATTGGTACTTATCATTTGACGAAATAATTGTTTTAATTCTTCGTTTTATACAGAAGTAATTAATGTTAATTAGAAAATAATGCCGAGTGCTAAGTATTATGCTATTTATTTAAGGGGTCACGAACATTAAAAATTAAACCGTTACACTGAAGTTAAAAACTCTAATGTTTATAAAGACAAACATTTTTGAATCTATTCCAGAAACCATATTCTCAAAATTTTCCTCAAATATTATCTTACTACTGCGTGCATAAAGCATTATAATGCTTGTAAATCTCTTATACAAGTAATACAGATACAAAATGTATATATATGTATACAAGCGTGCGCAAATCTAAAGCAGAAATAAAGAACAATGTAGTTTTTTATTTATACATACGTGATCTTATTAAACAAAATTTTTCTGTTCATAGTTATATATGAACTATTTATAAAACATACATAAAAAAGATAAGTCATTTATGTGAATAGTTCTAAGTAAGTGTTAGAAAATACGTTGCATAAAAATACGTGGTTTTAATGAATAGGTAAATGATCCTTGAGTACCAATAAATGAGACGTTTTATCAATCGGCCAACGTTTCGGACGTTTTTTATTATCCGTCCCTGATCAGGGCTGAAAAACAAGTGTATACGCAATTTTTTAATTCTCAATGTACTGCACATATACAAACTTTACAAAGTTCAGAGTAAGTTTGCAAAGTATCAATCGACAAATAGACGTGTCGGTTAAATAATTTGTAATGGTACTTATAAAATATATACACCCGCAAAACAAACAGTATAGCGTCCGCTGTACATTTGCTACATTACCTACGATAATCGGTTGCATTTCTAAATATCTAAAATTTTCAAATTTTCAAAAACTGGACAAGAAATACGAAATTCAAGTTAGCAATGGCTATTTAAAAATTAAATACGTTAATTCAGTTGAGCGAATAGCGATTTGAATATTATAAATATAATAATAATAAGTTGGAATGTCGACTGCATTTTAGAACAAACCTACCGCAATAAACTACTTAACTTCGGAGCAGACAATATACTTAAATAAACTTTTACGCTGCTCCACATGGCCGTGTATTGTGCAGAAAATCAATATCGGTTATAAATTATTCTAAATAAAAAATGTGTAAAAAGTCGAAAGCAATTAAAAAGCTGTACAATCCATTTCGGTGTAAATTTTAAAACACCACGATAAATGAATACAAATATCGAGAATCCAAACCAACAATATAGGTAGCAGCTAGTCGACATAAACAAAAATCTGTGTGCCCTCGCCAAAACGCACATGCGCCTTTTCGAGCAACAGTGGACCAACAATTTTCGAGCACGTTGCATTGCTGTACTCCCTCAAAACAGACTGAACCTTTTCGGCCCTCCATCCACATGCACACACAATGGAAAAGGCCGTAGTATACGCAACATAGCATTCACCATTGCACAAAGAGAGAGAGAGAGAGACCTTCCAGAACAAAAAAAAAACATCCTCACCACCTCTCGTGTCCTCGTCAATATACCTATGTACCTACACACATGACGGATTCACTCTCTGAGCAGACGTTATACATAGCAGAAGCAAAAAAGCCTTTCACCCTCGGCATTTCGACACCCTGCACACGATCGCTGCTGCATCTTGTGCAAGTAGGCAGTAGTTCCCTTCCCTCCAAAAGAAACCAACAACCACCAGATATACACGACTCTGCTCGCTCGAACTTCCCCCACGTCCACACGAAGACATATATATGTCTCATATAGTAGTGTAGTCCAATCGAAGAAAAATTTTTTCAAAAAATGTCTAATTACGTTAAGCAAAATTTAAAGAGACTCTCACCACAAAACTCGATACTGCCGCTCTCCGAGCAGAACGGAAAAATTGAGAGTCGATGAGGTGTAAGTGTGTGCGTGTGCGTGCGAGTGCGAGTGTGCCTAAGGTGCACAGCACTGTATATACTGTCACTATTCACATGATAGCACCCACGCGCGTACTGTACAAGAGCGTCGCGAGTACTCGAGGCGCGCCACGGGACTACTGTCGCGGCCTGTCAGTGCGCTCGCCATTTTGCCCGACTCTCCGCGACTCTCGCGGCTCCGCTGCTCGTCGCGGTCGGTTCAGTCACTGTGACTGCGCTGGACTCCTTCTCTATCTCTCTCGCACTTGCGCGCGGCCATGTCCCTATATATACGTATAGCGAAGCACACGTTGCCTTCACCGTCGCGCGAGCACTGCCAGCGTGTATCTCTGTATATATTTTCAGGCGCTATACACCTTATATATAGATATATAGGTGTTGGCGGCTGGCGCGCAATCCTGGGGCCAAGAGGCGCAGATCTGTCCCTCTCTTTCTTACCGCTATACCGCTCTCTCTGTGGAATCCTGTTGGGGGATACGTAGAAAAGGATGGGGAGATATATATACTCGGTAGACACGCGCGGTGGGAGATGTGCGCATGCGCGCGACAGGTGGTGACTTGTGCGTTGAATGCTGCTGCTGCTACTGCTGTCTGCCTTTATGCTTTTTTCTCGTCTGCTCTTTTCTCACCCCGCCGCCCGCGGGGGAAAATAAGTTTCTTGCTCTTTGCTTTTTTTTTGTCTCGCCAATCTTGCTTCGTTGCGACGTTGACTACTTATATGGTTTGGTGTAAGCGGGTGGTGATTGAAAGGAGGAACGATGCATCCTATATAGGAGGGCAGTCTTTTGATCTTTTGCTTTATTTATTGCATGTAGCAGCGTGTGAGTATAAAGTAAGTATTTTTATCGAACTTTGACTATTTTAAAAGGTTTTAGTTAGTGATGGACATTAGTTGTATAATTGGTTAGGGATCTTCGTGCTTTGTTATTTGCAACAAATCTTGAGAAAGTTAAATTGCAAAGCATTTCTAAACATTAAAATTTGAATTTCGTGTTCAGATGTAAAAGCCACTGTATCTTGGATCGATAAAGATGTATTCTAAATTACTTACCATGTGATGATATGAAGATATTTTCAATGATTTATAGAATGCAAATCTCAAAAACAATATTACCTATAAATCTTCGGGTAGTTTTTAAACTATTAATGGGAAGTAAGGTAAGTATAACCTAACTTTCTCACAATTTTCTTTTATTCATCGGTAAATGGTAAACTTTGTTCAGAAGAAATATTTCAGAGACTCATTGCATTAACCCTTTGAAGTACACATTTTTCTATTGGCTATTTTTGCACGAAAAATCTTACTCGGAGTTTTTGGGGTCGCTGAATGCGAATCTGCAACTAGAATTTGCATTTTTCAAAATCCAAGATAACGAATTAAAAATTTTAGATCCACCATTTTAAATTCGCCATCTTGGATTTTAAACAATGAAAATTCTAATTGCAGATTCTTATTCAGCGACCCTGAAAACCTTTAGATATGAATTTTCAGGAAAATCAAATCATAAATAAGATAGGAAATGATTTTTTTTTTAAAACGTGTTTTTTTTATTGTTTGTTTATTTATAACAATTTAACAACAAATAAAATAACAATTTACGTTCAGTAGTATTGTAGAGAAACATCTTAGATATACGAAGAGCCTACAACCACCTATAAATAACAACAATTAAAATTTTTATGAACAAAAATAGCTGGTAAAAAAATTGGTACAATGTATGTATTTCAATGGGTTACGTCTTTAAAAAATTCCAAAGTTCAGTTGCCGCAAAGAGTTAAAGTGACATCGTTTACCTTACCCTTATATACGAGAGCTGGGATTCCAAATGCATCGATAGTTGGTAAAGCAACAATATACCTTACCATCTGACAATTTGTACTAAAAATTGAATCTCTAAAACGATATAAATATTAAATAAAAAAATGTAAAGACTTTTTAAAAGTCTGCAATGATCATTTGATAAAGTAGGATAATTTTATAAATTAAAGAAATCTTAATCGGTTGAGTGGCTCCAGGTGTGGAGTGAATCGGTAGATGATGCAACAGAATGAAAATAAACTATACTTTGGTAAGTAATAAAAGAATAATTTGCATAAAAATTTATATATAATAAAATAAAGAAAGCTGTTAATAATTTTTCTATTACATAACGAAAACAAAAAAATGTGGCCCATGGGGGGATCGAACCCGCGACCTTCGCGTTATTAGCACGACGCTCTAACCAACTGAGCTAATGGGCCTTGCGTAAAGTAAAGCTTAAATTACTAGAAAATGGATTTTTTTACCATTTCGAATTACCTATAAAAATAATCATAAATTTATTAACTTTTGAAAAATAAAATTATATTTATTCTAAGCTGTTTTATATAATAAAAATATGTTCTAAAGTATATGTATAAAATTTTGTATCAGATGCTTTAGGCGGCACACTATCAAAGTTTTAGAACATATTAATGCCTTTTTAGTGAATTGAGGATAACTATTTTTTTTTACAGAAAATGGTGTATTATTTTCTGAGAAACAGTAAAAAAATCTCTTTTTTAACTGCGCCATTTTACAACTCCTTTGTAACTAGTTGCTACAACATTTTGGTTTATACAAGGAAAATGATGGATTTCTTCATTTCATCCTATTTTCATTAGTTTCCCTTCCTTCCTCTAATATGCATTACTAATATCTATGTAAAGTTTCATGTGAATTTAGTATACATAGTTTTAGAGAAAACTTTGATTAAGGGGGTAAACTTACAATATTTACACACATTTTAAATAGATTATGACATTCGATCGACAAATAACGCCGATATAATTGAAATTAATAACATTGAGTAAGACTTAAAATCTTAAGGAGGGTCTTTCACAAAATGAAAAACAATATTTTCCTCGATATTTTCAGTTAAGACTTTGTTTATTTCAGTAAAATGTTGAATTTTTTAAAATGCTTAAATTTGTTAACTCTGTTATGAGGTTATATTAATTTAATCAGAATAAGGAACAAATTTATGTACTTCTACGCAATAATCTTAAGCAAAATCGTTTATTCGGAATCTTCAAATATTTAACTTTCAGAATCTTAGTCCAAAAAAAAAACTACATTTCCAGACAATTGACAAAGATTTTTCGTATTAAATAAATAAAAAATACGTGTTTCTGATAGAAAATATCACATAGTGCACGCGTGCTACACCATCGTCATCAGCTAGCTGTTCATAGCATTACAGCGTGTCCAAATGACATGGATCCCTTGGCTAACGATACCTACGCGAGTCAATTTTTTCATCAATTTTTTCATTTCATGAATATTTTCTTAAACATTATACAATTCCTCGAATAATATACGTGTAAAATCAAGTTTCTGTACTATAAAAATTTACGAAGTATATATTTTATACTAAACAGTCCACTTACTCCGAAACATTTTATATAGTTATTACTTTGACTAAGCACCAAACTTACGAAAGATCCTCCGCATTCTAGAAAAAGCACAACAAAAGCATAGTCATATTGTTACAGCATTGAGTGGCTATAACATTATTTAGGAGCAGCGACCAAATTATACTCTGGCTCCAGATGGGTATAGTGACGAATCAGCATTTAATGACTTAATCCTAGAAATAATTAAAACAGATAATCACTCAGAACAGGTTTGGATCGTAATCAGTATGCCAAACATTACAAAAAACCTAGCCAATAATATTAACAAAAACAACTTAAAGTCTAAAGTTCTACATGAGTTAGAAAATTCTAAAGGAAAATTTTCAATCTTGTTGTTATCATTACACTTAAATATAAATTCAAGAAACCAACAGAATAATGCGAACACCTTGAATTCGCCAACTCTACTGTTAAACTTAAAGTCAAGGATATAAAAAAAATTAATCTCTATTAAATGTTATAAGAATGGGACATGTACTGGAAAAAACAAACTACAAATAATCACCTTCAAAAATGCAAATGAATTAACTCTGATCTAAACCCAGCACTAACACTCAATCGAAAAGACCATATTTTAATAACTTCGTATAAAGTCAGTCAGCAGTAAAACACTAGTACATTCGAATAAAATTGCTTTATAGTAACGCGTTGAAACACTGAGCAAGATACGCATTAGTTATTAAAATTTTTAACAAAGAATAATAAATTAATAAGGCATTCAAATGAGGCTCGACTCTTAGAAAAACTTTCGTTTGAATGTGATCAATTGAAAAATTGTATTTCATCTAAATTACTTCTTCAACGAAAAATACTATATTTACGAAAAAAAAGAAAAATAAAGTTTAAATTAAATTGGCTAAAGCACTGCAACCTATTTAGTCTTTCATTCATTATCTCTTATCGACTTTTATTTTATTTTTTCTAGATAATTATGTACAATAAAGTTCTATTTAAGAAGACTTTTTTAAAGCACTAATCTTATTGTGAATATTTTTTACAACTGACACTTTTATCTTTAATTAATCAATTGTTTTTATTATACAGTCATAATTTTTCACGTAATTATTATAATTTTTCTGTAGACATTCATACGGTATCATAAGTCAGTTTATTTGTAATTTCTCTAGTTTAGTCACTGTATGATGAGTCTTATAAAAAGTTCTCAGTAATGACTCATACGATTAATGCATTTACTTAACAATTGAAATGATTAATTAAATCGATCTCAAACCAAAATAGCAAAACGTCGTATTAATATTTAAAAAAATTTAAACATTTTTATTAAATCTATTTTTATTAACGGCTAGAATTCCATTTTTATCCACTCCGCTTACTTTTGAATATATTTTGTAGCGTGATTTTTGTTTTAACTATTTGAATAATTATGCCATTTGCATGGATATTATACACAAGCATTTTCATCTTTAATCCTTCTTCTTGTCATTAAAAAAATTAGGCACCGCTCGTTAAATATTTTGAGTGGTCTGATTTGATTAACCAATGGTTGATTCAATAGTTCAAAATACATAAAATAGCTAAGTCTGACCCAAAATATAGGATGTATTTTTATTTTGAGTGCTTATTTTATGTTAACCTCACATATTTCATAGGAATAAACTTATAACTCGCAGAAAAACTTTAAACTTTGGTCTTTTGAAAGCAATACTTTTTTGCTTATAGTTAGAACTAGAAGATAGTAGATCCATTATTTTTTAAATATATCATTTGTAGTTGAAGTTTTCACGTTTGATCTATTTATGTTTTTATAGAATTGTAAATAACGGTTTATCCATAAATACACATATTAAAAAGTTTTTAGAATCTTTTTGGTGCCATTTTATTAAAAATTTTATTAACTGAAGGTTCTTCCATATGTCTCAATATCTGAACGTATTGTAATAATGAAAAAATCTTTTAAGTGTCAATTATCTATAGATCTATAAGGGTCGTGAACCTTTTGTATCGATTCCACTATTCGTAGCTATAGAGATGCTTTGTTACACATCAACGGTCAATGGTCGTTTGAGATTTGCGATTGCAAAGTTTGTAATTTTGCACGGTTGCCGAATTTCCATAATTTAACTACAAGATTCCGTATATTGACGAGTTCGCAATGATTAACAGTATTAATGCTCTGGTAATTAATAATTAATGTACAATTTAAATCCAATTAAATTGATTAAACATATGTAACTAATATACTGAGCATCACATAATGGTTACATATTTGATATTTTTTTATTTGAGTTATATTTATTAGACTTGAACAAAGGAAGATGCCAACGAAATCGTAGTAAGCAGGGGAATGCAGTTTTTGCTTAGAACTTGTTAAAATATATCATTTAAAAACAAAATTAACTTGGGGAATAAAAATATGAAAGTGAATTTACTGATCACAAGATATTTCTTCAATGTGAGATCTGTGTTTTTTAATTTTATATAAGGTAGTTGACCCGATTATGGATAGTTTTATACAAATATTATTATATCTTACTATAGACATAATAAGTATGTATAAAAAAAATTATTCTTGGAAGAAAAAATATCTGTTAATTGTTTAATAATATGATTTGAATTACCAGCTCATGCGTGGAGTTTAAAGCGTCGTTCTAACATGTTTTTAGTTTTTTATACTTGGAACCAAGCTAAATTATTATCACGAAGTGATCATGGGCATGGAGAAAAAGGCAGGATATAATTTATTTATAAAGAATTAATTTAATCGCGGTATCCGATAACCTCTCCTCGAATTGCGTGTGTATATAGCAATTATCGATAGCTTGAAAGTGTTATGTAACCTAACCTTAATTTTTCAGACAAAATCTTCAAGATACTGTTACTTTAAAGCAGATTTGCAAAAAGTAGTACTTAGATGAAGTGAACAATAAAGGGAGATCAATATTTAACGCAAGCAAGACTTTTAATGTTCCTTATGCTACACTGCATTCTCGAGTAAAGGGAAAATTTCCTACTGTTACTCGCCCAGGGCCTCCTACGATTTTAAGTGAAGTTGATGAAAGAGCCTTGGCAGAGTGGTGTTTCAAGGTGACAAAACAAGGTTTTCCAGTTTCAAAGGAAATATTGTTAAATTCAGTGCAACATTTTGTGGTAAAAACAGGAAAAGACACACCATTCACCAATATTCATCAAAGAAAAAACAACATTTGGTGATGTCAAAAAAAAAAATTTCTTGAAGAAGAAAAAAGAATTAAAGCTTAATTTTTAAGTAGAAAACCATTGAGTAACATTGTTACAAACTAAACTTTGTTTTATTCTTAAATTTTTATTTAGCATTAATAC
>UELU01104476.1:0-12407 GCA_900490025.1 Megastigmus dorsalis | reverse complement strand
TGTTGATCTCAATTGATGTTCCTGTAATTTCTGTGTCCGAGAGATTGTAAAAAATTATTGTTACCTTAATTGTAATTTAATTACATTTATTATTATATTTATTTTTGTTTTATATTAATAAAATTATATAATTTTAATAAAAGTATAATTGCTGTCAAAAAAACTATAAATAACTAGTCAAAAAAGTAAAATCTAACATAACCCTTAACCTACAACCATAATTTTCGGAGCTATCCATAATTGGGTCTGTCGACTATCGATAACTTCTCCCAACCTCAAATTGACTATCCATAATTGCTAAATCGCGTTTTTTTTCGAACATCATTTTTAAAATAAATATGCGGTCATTGTTATTCTTTTTTTTTTATTTAATTAAAGAAGACCCTTCTTTAACTAATGAAATTTTTCTTATCACTCATTTACAAAATATTACTGAATAAAATGCTTAGTAAGTCGACACTTTTCTTACGCTATCGCTAATCGGGTCAACTACCATACAGACAACAGCCAACACAAGAGAAATTTATAGAGTAGGGAAACTCTAAGTAAACATAAATTGAGAAAACTATAAAATTTTGAAATATATTTTACAAGGGTTATAATTAATTAAAAATACTATTCGAAAATAAAGTATTTCGGGCATGAGTCTGCCTGCTTGCCCATCTTCAGTAAAATACAGACAGCTCTATCTTAGACACAAAAATGAAAAAAAAGTTAATAATTCAAAATATAAGGACCTTCATAGCCGAGTTGAGGAGGGACATACGGTTGAATATAAACTTGAAAACGTTTTGCCAATGGAGGAATGCCTTGGCTCGTGGTGATCGATAAATTCACTTTCATATTTTAAGAAGTTTTGGCGTGCGATAAATTCATCATTACTTTTAACTTGGAAAAGTGTGGGGATAATTGAAAAGAATAAAAACCAAGTTTACTAAAATAAATGGCTAATCAAGATTTCGTGCGACAATTAGTAGTGAAAAGTGGGAAAAAATTACTTTCAAAATGTTTCTCCACTTGTATACGGCCAAATTCGTATAGAAATCATTAAATTTACATATTATTCATACTTATAGTAGTTTTATGCGTTCCCTATTGGTATTTATCAAGGACACCATTGGCATCCTCCTTTAAAAAAGTAACCTTGAAACGTCATATCCAAATGAAGTCATAATATAATACGTATTATTGAACATGAACACATTTAGTTTTAACAATAGCGAAAATGCTTATCATATCGATATATAGCAGTCGAAACATTTTATACAAGTTTACGATGGGTATCGGACTATTGAGCGTCGCTTGTTGAAACAAAAATAGGATTCCGCGTGGGAGGCTATAAGATTGACGAGAATAGAGCGAATACATCTTTACAATCTATGAAGAGTGAACGAAATTGTATGGTACGCGAATATCTAGAAAATACGTAGTACAACATAAGCCAATTGTTGCATATTATTTTGATCTATGTAGAAAAAATTTTAGATGATAAACTAAACTTAAAGAATTTTTACTATGTTTCGCGTATCTTTATCCCTTGCTTGTGCTAATAAGTGATTCTATTTTATAGATAGTATATGTATGTATATACTTTCTAGGAATTGATAGAAGAATATAATTTAGCCTCCTCTATCTCTTTAAGTATATGATAATTTTCTATCAATTTATATTATATTCTTCTCTCGAAAAATTGACGAAACCATCAAGGTTCCGTCAATTATTTCATTTTAAATTAAAGTGAAAAATGATTTAAATAATTTAATGTCATTGCCTTGAAGAGGAACTGATAATAAAACCAGTTCGAAACATTGGTAAATCCTACAAGGCATTAGTTTTATTTTAATTATTCACTTTCTTCATTGGCTCGTAGAGGTCAATACGTCCTCATAATTTTATTAAATAATTTAAAATACAGTACTTAATCGAAATGGTGTTACCGTTTATCTAAACGAGTATAAAGTGTTTTTTTATGCAAAAATGTCAGCAAAAAAATAAAAACGGATATACTCAATCTTCAAAACAATTGTTGACGTAATGAAAGTAAACTAGAGCACTTGAAAAACACCTCGTAGAACCAAACGGAGAAACTCGGTAAAACAATAAAGTTATCGATAACTTCGAAGCAAATAGTTATTACCCTCGGTTTATTACTAATGACCATACCTTTCAATGCGTGCAAAAACTGAGCTGGATCCAATAGAAGAAAGAAAAGAACAGATATAGAACGTCAGCAATAAGTATATGACTAAAGCTCAGAGAAGAGAGAATCTTATAAGGTTATTGAAAGTGTCCAATGAGCTTCTAACATTTTTATGAATTGGAAATCTATCAACGTATGTTTTGGCATAACAGCACCTATGGAAAATATTAATATTTAGTTCTTTACTTTGATACAAAAAATAGTTGATTAACTTTATAGTTTAAGCTGATGTTTAAATTTACACTACATTACTTTCCTTATTTCTTGACTAGCGATGATGGCTGAATCACTTTTGAATAAACAATAATTACTCATAATACTTTTACATAAAAAATAGACAATCAATTTTACAAAATACTAATGATAAGAATAATATTTTTAAAAAATACCTCAATATTTAGATATCGAGCGTATAGTCTAGAATATTATTGGACCAATCCGGTATTTGTTCTCTAAATATAACACTTTGTCTTAATAAAAATAAAAATATAACATGCGAGAAAATGAATAAATGACTCGTAAGTATACTGTTTATATTATTTTGATTTATCTATCTACGAGTGTTTTGAATAATGTACCCAAACAATAATTACGATTTTAAAATTATAGATATTTATAATTTTATTATTTTTCGATTAAAATAAATCTGCACCTAATGTTTCCAAATAATTCTTCAAGCTTAGTGGCTTATGTGATGATATGATTCGTACTTTTATACAAAAAGTTCGGAAAGATTTTTACTAATAAACTTGAATGGGAACCAAACCGAAAAAGAAGTGTACTAAAAAGTCGGCTATGAGGAAATAATTAAATTCTGTAGAAGAAAGAGTAAAAAAGATGGACCGTAAAAAAGAAAGAAACAAGATACTATCTTAATGGTTAAAACTATAAATACAATCTTTACTGTTTTACATCATTTTGTTGACTTAGTCATTCAACGATGGAGAGAAATCAATTTTTGATACTTATTTGTTATTATTGTATTAGTATTAGTAAGTGATACGTAAGAAAATTAATTAACAAATTTCTACTTAACTAATTTAATGGAAATTTCCATTATAACTCAGCTTAAATTAATCTTCAACTCAAATTTATTATAATATAATGAAAATAGATGTCAATAGATGTAATATAGAAGAGAAAATATGCCTTCATCCAATGCTACTTCTGTTTTCAATGCTTTGAATTTTGAAATTTCATAAGATAAAATAAATTATTTTCCTCGGAAAAAAACTGTATTACTTTAAAATAATACAAGCTTTCTCATTTTTCTACTTTTAATGGAGTTTGTAATAAAAGTTTACAACATAACTTTTGACATTGTGATCACGCATAATACTAACAAAAACAAATTAGCAAAAAAAAAACTAAATTTTGAAGGCTTCTATTTTTTCCCGCTCGCGTGCAGTCCAAGCTGTACGTAATCAGCGCGTTATATTCTCCTGCAATAGTTGCTTCGATATGCGCATGTGCAATAAATCTTCAAGTGCAAGCGCGAAAAGTCGCAATTTAAGCGCGAGTCGTGAGTTGCGGTGACCCATTCTACGTACAACGCTCATCGCTATATCCAGTGCAGTTCGCCTCAGGTTCTATCAGTGAATTCATCGCTGGATCAATATTCTTGGTGCGTGAAGCTGTTGGGTGCATTAGTTGGGTTTCGTTCGTCAAATTATCATGGAAGATGGTGGTGAGAGGTAATTTTTCAAACATATTATAATGGGTGTTGTTTAAAAGGGCAAATTGTACCAATGTGAGACATAAAAGTTTAATTTTTGCGGCCAATATGGCGTCAAATACGCAATTTTGTGTGGAGATAAACATTGATAAAAGAAGGAAATCTGTTCATGATACATGTGAGTAATACTATCATACAATAATGTAATAGTAATTGAAATTTTTACAACAATTACTTTGGAAATTGTAAATAATTTATATTCTAAAAAATTCGATATCGTTATTGTGAAAATTTCTTTCTTCTGGGCCAAAGGGAAAGCTAATAGCTTTTTAATGTCATCTATAAACATTGATATCTACATTTTTATTATAAGTATTATACGGAAATATCCGATAGGTTCAACATCTTTTATAAATATTATTTTTTCGTGCTCTATTGTCTCAGATAACTATGGATAAGAATATATTTATTCGTTCTAAAATGGGATTAAGTATCTTAGTATTGAAAAGTTTGTTTTGCACAAACTCAGGCTAAGAAAAAGTGGCATCAAACATTGAAATTCTTATCGCAAAAAAAACATAAAATTAAGTAGATGCAGTCATTACAATAGTATTTGTTGAATTTAAAAAAATCAAACCATTTGAATTTCAAACAGCCTGAAATATTCTTGATTCGTACTCAAATGTAAGAAGTAGTAAGACAATAGATAAGAGTGCAATGATAAAAATAAATGGTTATTGCTACAAGTAAACTCATTTTGTTTTATGTATTGCAATAATCATTCTTAGATAATATTAGAAATATATTCGTGAAAATGTAACAAGGCGGTTAATTTTTTTTTAGAGTTTGTTATGCGATGCGTGTATTACGTTGTTGTACATTCAACTATTAGGATCTTATTAAGTTATCTTCAAACCATGATTACAAATTTTATGCAACTAGAGCCAATTGTTATATATGTATTTATGAATTAGATATTGTTTAATTCTTATTGCTTTTATCTCTGTAAGTAGAATACGATACTTAACATATATTTCTGTGGTTTATTTAAGATGTGGTATTAAGTATGTCGTGATATCCACTACTTCTGACCAATTCACCATTTGTAAATGACATTTTCATTAGCGCAGAGAATTATAAATAGTCTATTAAAAATGTTCTCTATTAAAAGGTCTGAACTTTTAATCACTTAATAACTATGGAGAAATATAGTGCGAAGTCTAAAGATATATCAGTAGAATACGAAGCTTCTCGTTAGGATTTTATGTGAAATGTTTTGCACCTACTAGATTTATTTTGCTACAGTTAATCCTCCAAAATAACTGTATATTTTTTTTACTTATTGTAATATTTATTTTCAAACTCTTTGTAGCTAGCAAATATTCAAGAAATATGCTAGTTCACTATAAAAATTTGTACATATTCGCTGTATATATTTATTGTGATCTTATTTAATTTGAGAGTTGAGCCAAATATTTTATGAAACAAAAATTTAATAATATTAAAATTTCAAACCAAATTTTTTTATCTTAATTAAAATTGTATAATGATCCACGGTGCGTTTTAAACTTTGTACAGGTATTTTAATGTTATCATTTTTCTTTCAAATAAATTACTAACAGTTTAATATATAGTATGAGGATAAGAAAAGGCACTGTTTGTTACATTTAAATTTATTTTAACCAGTTTTTTCTTAGTCATTTTATGTTAAACGAAGAAACTTTGTGTTAGAGACAAATAGTAATATTATATAAACAATCCTCGAATTAAATTCGGCTAAATTAATGTTAGGTATTTTTATCACTGTTTTATCAATAATACTTGCTACATTCATGATATTATCCTCGACAAAAATGATGAATGATAAAATTTAATCAACATGAATAATACGATGATCTTGCAATAAATGCCGCGATTCCTAGGGTAATCTTGCAATACTCTCAGCATTACTCAATATACAGAGATACAAATAATTATTCACTCTGATGAATCCTATGCGAAAGAAAAAAATGGGTTATAAGACCAACTCCTGAAATTGATTATTTACAATTTATAATTCCATACATGTAAAATTGAATAATGGTACGTGTATATTAATAAATTGATTTTGAAAAATCTCTTAACATCTACGTGCTCTTGCCAAATTTAATTAGTCGTTAACGAAGCTTGTAGAAAAACAAGTACTCGAATGTTTTACGATACTATAAAGTTAACCGATTGATTATCGAAGATATACTTTCCGCGATTTCGTCTCTACCATGAAAGTAGTTCCACCTTTTTCAATACTTGGTCGTATTTAAAGGAACTTATAACAATCCTTCCTTGGATCGCAAGTGTGAAATTTTCTCATTTCGTATTTAATCTTAGTTTGTATACCAACTAATAGATATCGGTAGGCGCACAATTGTCAAATCGACGAAGCGAAGCTGCGAAAATCTATTTCAAAAGGGGCGCTCTAGCCGATACATAGCCCAAGATAGCAAAGCCCGAAAGAAATTCCCTCCTCGAATCGCACCAAATTGGCCAAACGGCCATGTACGCGCAGCATCCGTCACGAAAGGCTTCCAAGTGTAGAGCACAGCCGCACTCCCGCGTTTTCTCGCTCATTTTATCTTGCAGAACTCGTCTGGATATGCCGCGGCCGCCTATCGAATGAAAGTGATTGCGCAAGCTTCTCCCGGTCCCGGCGCACTGCACCGCACACATCGGTTCTCCTTCTACATCGCGTGCGCGTGAACGCGCAACGAAAAGTCTCTCGAAAATTCGAGGCTCGCTCCGGTGCCTACACGCACACGCCCCTGCAGTGTTACAATATTAATTGGCACGCGTAGAGGCTGATTCGCAAAAAACACGAGAGTTTACGTGAACGAAGGAAAGAGGATAGTCGATGGACACATTTTCCGAATAATGCGTAGTTTGCGCGGAGTTTTTCTTTGCCGTCCTGTACGCAACGCTTTTGCGATGACTCGCGCGCGGTGCGAGCGTTTAATTTCGGAGCGTTTCGCGCGCCACTTTGCAATATAACCTTTTTTAGTTACAAGTCCATCGGGCTAATGATTCGAGCCTTACTTTCGAGACCTCCTTTGTACAATTATTATATTCGTAATATCATGTATAACACTTTGCTTTCTCTATGCCGTTCTATATTGTACTGTTTTTTCTGGGAAAGTGAAAATTTCTGATAATTGCAATTGCTCATATTCGCATATAAAAATATTCGACGGCCATTCATCAATTAATCATCCTGTTTATTCTTAGCGTTGCGCCGCCGTTCCTATGTAACGTAAATTTTGTTTCTCTCGCAACAATGAAACTGATAAATCACGGAATGAATTTTTATCTCGTAAAGAGAATTTTTATCTCGAAAGTTTTCTATTTGGCGAAAATTTATACCGTCATTGAAATAATTACCATAGTCAATTCAAGTATATGACATTCTTTTAAGTGTATGACCTAAGTGTATTCTTTTTTCATTGGTATCCACATGAAATAGTATTTTTCGCCTTATCAAAGTGATTAAGAAAGTTTAGAAAGAATGAGACATCTTACGAACTAATGCCGTTCAGCAAGAAGTAAAACAAGGAATTGAATTTCATAATAAGTTTACAGACGCAGACTTCCAGGGATATTAAAAAATACAATAATATTTGAAATATTTTAATGAAACTTTTAGTGCTGTAGAGGCCACAACGTTTATAAATGTCGCAAGTCAATGCTTTTCTTAGAACAGTTTCATCGAAACAATACATTTACTTCTATTTATTCATGATTTGTACCAAAAATAAGTGTCTTCATTCATATATCAACTAATGGAGTGTCAAGTAGTTAGAATAATTTAATATAGAATTTTATACATTTTATACTCTTTTTTTTACTATTGAAGTAATTAATGCCTTGAACATTTGAATTTCGCAAAAGTTTTTATTATTTCAATTACTTTTAATAACTTTTCAAACCATTATTATATTTTATTACATATACTTAAATACTATATATTCCTCAAAATTGAATTGATTTCTTTATACATATAGACAAACGCAAATCACTTTCGATAAAACGTTTCCATATATTTCTATTTTTTTTATGTAAATCGTTACGTACGTACATTACTTTTCTACGTCAAGCACTACAAAACGCCACTATTACAGATTAGGTAGGTAAAACTTTTTTTTTGACCTTATACAAATAATGAGAAGCAAATTAATTCAAATCACATTCTAACATGCTTTCTAAAAGAATTCCACCAAGGATGTGTGCATAGCAAAAAATTTGCCTAAAATTAACATTCGATGACTACAATATTAAAACTTGTTTATCGTTTTACATGTTCTGTATTACAGGATATTCAAATCGAAAGACGCGCTTGATATAATTCAATAATTACAAATTTTTCACCCAGAAATAAGTGCTTGCAAAAAATGGTATAACATTACTTTAGCAATACTAAGTATGCAACACGGCGTATAATTAATAGTTTTAAAAATAACTTGATATTAATTTATGGACTCAATCGTATAGTCATGAAAAACTGGGGTCTATTATTAACCATAAATTAAACATGTAATAACTGATAAATGAATGAAATGTAAGAGGTTTCACGGATACCGATTTTTCTTCTTAGGGAGACATGAATCCCTTGTACATTACTGATTTCTTTAATGTATTATAAACTGTTGAGTAATTAATCTCCCACTGCATTCATCCGTATACACAATGTAATCGAAAGATAATAACACTCGGCATAACAAGTCCATTCGTGTTACAAATTATGGAATATTTCGATTGCCAATGATTGTCTAATCAATCGTTGAGCGAAGAGAAGATTCGATGAAATTAGTAAGTCTGCGAGCAATAAATTACAATACCTCATCAATAAATTGATGCATTATTCATAACGGCCAACTTACGTTCCTGTGTTTGTATATATTGTGTAGAATTTCCATTTGTCGACGAAAAAAGAAACACGAAGAAGAAAAAGCAGCGATGCACACAAGCGTCGAGACGTTTTTTCACACGCGTTCTTCAGCGGTTCGGTACATGTTTATATTATTTCCAATTGAATGGGATGACACTGGAGTAAGATATACCGGGCGCGATAACCTTTTTGAGTTTTTAAAGAAGTTGTCACTCAATCGCGCCCCAATCTGCTTATTTCTCATGCTAAGCTTTCTGGAGCAATTGCTGCGCTTGAACAAAACTTGGCGGCTAAAGTCCGTAAGTTTTTAAAACGCGTTGACGTCATAGGTTCTATTTTTCTCCCGTATAGGTACAATCAAATCAACCATTATTTCGCTTGTAAAACAGAGAAAAATCGATATCGTTTATTGAATTAATAATTTAGAGAAATTTAGGTAGTCACATATGTTTATTCCTCTATACAGTTTGTATATTTTTTTTTTTATTTTTTTAGACAAAGCGAAAACTTTCGTTCGATAAATTTTCGAATTCGATATTTTTGCATATTTACTTTCGGGATATGCCACTGAATAAGGATCAGGATCTTGCTGTTAATTTATTTAAACAAAGTTAAAAAATTACTTTTTTTTAACCTGAATAATAAATTTTTAGATTTTTTGGATCATTTTAAACAAAAAAGGCCTATAGTAATTATCTTGTAAAGTTGACGGTCCGAATTATAAACGATTTGATGTTTGAAAAATTGAAAAAACCGCCATTATCTAAACTGAAAAACAATATTAAAAAATGAAATTTTTGAGTTTACCAAAATTCTTAAATAATCTTTGAACATTCCTTAACAAAATCTTGAAGAGGAATTATAGATGATTTCATTATAAAGTTTTACTTTTAATTGATAATATAGACATTTTTAGCCAGGCGCGCGCTCGCTACTGACGCTTAGAAAATCATTTATAGCTCGGAAAGGGTCAACTTTCTGAAAAAATGACATAAGACCTGTTTTGTTTAAAATGTCCTAAAAAACCTTAAAAGTTATTCAGGTAAAAAAAGGTAGTTTTTTCAATTTGTTTAAAAAAAAATAAGTTTAAACAAAATTGCACCAGATTTTCATACGGAAAGATCCTGATCCTTATTCAGTGGAATATCTCGAAGATGAATATGCAAAAATAACGAATCAGAAAATAGAAATTTACTTAATATTCTTATTCCAATTGATTCCGTGCAATAAATAGAGATGCATTTTTCCTTGACGCTTCTTTTAGTCGTTCAACCTACTCTCTTTACTTTTTTTATGCAAAAGAGTACAAAAACAAACCTTAAATGATATATGCGCTTTTAAAAAGCCTTCGATGCTTTTTGCTTCCATCGACATCGATTGATGCAATGGAACGACATGCAAAGTTTTTCATTTTCCTCTTCCAGAAATTCCATCCACAGAGATTTCAATTTTAAATAACAATTATATACCCTACACTGTAATAACATTAGAGACTATTTCTGTTCTAACAGCTACAACTACTGCGACCATATAACTCGTGCAGTTAAGATAAGCGTGGCAATATATACTTATTAACTTTGGAATTTTTTGCAAGCGATTCTGGATGACAATCTTATTTTTTTTTTAATAATAAAGAAATAATGAATTTTTTAATAAAGCGAAGCTCTATCAGTCGTCAAAGAACAATTACAAAATTGCAGTTTGTAACAAACTTCTTTACTGCGACATTTCGAAGGTTAGTTCAGTATACCTTCCTATTCAGGCTTTATTAAAATAAACGATTAAAACGCTTTCAATAAAATAAAATAAAATAAAATAATCGAAAACATATCAAAACTTAAAAACGCACAGCTTCGTAACTATGAACTAACTAATTGAACTATTTTAGTAACATTACTGATGCAATTAATCTCAACTGAAAGAAAATTATAAATTAAAATTTGCGAAAACTGAAAATTAAAAACCTTGAAGTGTAGCATTGTTATTGATATGTTTTCAATTATTTTGTTTTATTTTATTTTATTGAAAAGTTTAAATTCATCGTTTTAGTTAAGCCTGAAGGGAAAGGTATAAACCTGTACAAACCTTCGAAATGTCGCAATCAAGAAGTTCGTTTCGAATTGAATTTTTTTTGTTGTAGATTAGCGATCGATACAGTCACCTAACATAATTAAGAATTATAAAAGAAAAGATGAATTTTGTCATCTATAGAAGTTTTTGATCTGCAGTTTAGAAGAAGTTATGAAACTAAAGATGATACGACAGTTGTTTTTAGATTCTATCATTTTTATGCGCACATAAATTATGTGTATTTAAAAAAACATTAGTTATTATCAAAAATTGTCATTCAAAAATGTTTTGAATACATATAATTTAATATTTATAATAACATAGTTTGGCTGATTGCAGTATTTTTCGTAAGCATATTTTAGGAACAAAATATAGAGTATGAAATTTATGATTAACTTTAAAAATAAATTTATCAACATATCTTCAATTATTTTTGAATCGTGGCTTTAAGAATTGCTAAATAATTTTCAGATGATATAAATTCATGTAAGTCAAGAGAGTCTCTTGAAAGTGTGCTTACCTGAATTTTATCAATTAGTCTTGAGAGAATTCCGCTTAAGTAGGTACTATACGTCCCATTAAAATCGAATTATTTTGTAGTCTAACATTTAATTGGCCTGTACTCTGAATAATTAATGTACATTTAGGGTTTATAATTATTACTATAAATAATGAAAAACATTAATTATTTTTGTATCGCGTTATAATTTGTAAATACGTTGATTCTAAAATAATTTAACAAAACTCTCGCAAGTCATAATTATAATGACAACTAATTGTAAAAGATACATTAAACAAGTACTTATACACGATTTGGTATATAATTTTTTTTTAAATATTTACTCGTATACGGTAACCAAAGTCATTATAGTTGACTCATATTTAATTATGAGATGCAAAGACTTTGGATACAGCATTGAAACATTTAGTTGCCAGTACCACATCCAAGGTCAATTATTTGGTTGAGGTGACCAAATCTTTGGTTGGAAGATTGAAAGTACATTATTATTATTATTATTATTATTATTATTATTATTATTATTATTTATTGACCAGATAATATTGCATAATTATACATAGTATACATTGTAACCCCACAGAGGAAAATATATTTCCTGTTCACAGGTCTGGTAATTATTACAAAACTTATCAGCTAAAACTACGACTAATATATTACTATATATATCTCTTTAAAAAATATATTATTTCCAATACAAAAGCATAAAAGCAATAATAAAATTAAACAAAAATAAGTATTATTATCATTAATCATGCATTTAATGCCCCTATATAACATTAATAAGTAATTCTTCAATTATATATATTATCCTTAACATGTTTTTTCAACTTCTTCATCATATATTTCTTGTTAATATTTAACATTTTGAGATCATTAGGCAAATTATTAAACATTTTGATCGCATTAATAAAGCTATTCTTATTACTAACAATTCTGTTCATTTTTGGAAGAGGAATAATTTTGTTTCTTGTTCTACTATTTGAATTCATATATGTATTTTTCAAATAGTTGTAATTATATCTTAAAG
>UELU01104475.1:0-22248 GCA_900490025.1 Megastigmus dorsalis | reverse complement strand
ATATAAAACTGCACCTATTTGAGACCATCATTACCCTTATCGTACAAGAACAGCATTTTTTGGGTTTACTGAACAAAATAAAAAGGTCATTTATTTTTTCAGACCAAACATTCGATTTAGAAATACTGACCTACGAACAGATATTAGATATGCGTGTACACTTGTCAAAAATTTATTCTCAAAAAGAACTAATATTCCATCATCATAACTTGTTCGACTTCCGCTTTGTTCAAGGATCAATCGTATTTACCCAAAATTCCATTGTTTATACCCTCAAAATTCCAATTTTGAACCCTATCGAATTCTCCCTCTTTCAAAGACTTACCACGATAAATTACAATAATCTTACCGAAATCATGACTTCGTCTTGGCAATTGATTGGAACATCAATCAAATTATTTTCTAATAAATGCCACCAGATATCTGAACGAAATTATTTATGTCAACAACTTACTACTGAAGAAAACCAGTCGTTCATTATTTCAACGACATCACCACTGTTATTGGCTTATCTTTTATCCGACGACTTAACACTTATATCAAGCAACTACCTGATATCTGTTGAATGTAGCAATAATACAACAACATTTCAAGGAACACGTTTAATCAAGGGTAAAGAAGTGCGAATTCAAGGACATAATTTGGACAAAAATCTTGGAGGAACTTCTGTGCTTAGAGAGAACATACTCCACGGAAGAGCGTGGGAAAAGCGAGGAGAGCGACCACGAAGCAATCAGGGACCGGGAGGAACCTCTTCACCCAGACAGCGAACGAACTGGCGCCAGGAATTTGCGCGTACAGAGCACTCCGAGTGGGAGTCAGTTATCAGTCAGGGAAAGGAAATTTTGCGACGACATAAAGCCGATCTTGGAGCGGGGAAAGAGGATTCACATCCTCACGAGATCCTCACGGAAGAAGAAACATTGTCGATAGTGAACATCAAGGAAGCAAGGCAGAAAACCGCTGTGCGGGAATTCGGGTCAGCCCTACAACATAGGGAGCAATGGCCTGAAATCCCAAAGAAATTGGGAGTGGAGACGGATTAAGCGCGCTTAGGATGGGTGAAGAGAGCGGTAGAAATCTTGGACGACCACGAAAAAGTGAGTGAGTGACCCAAGAGACAGTGCTCACGACGAGGTGATTGACTGGCTGATTAACTTGGCGCAACCCAGCGATTCGTGCACCAAGACGGTGATGATGGGAATCAGCAGAACGGTGGGTGAATTGGACGTGCTGCTGACAAACTCTTGATCCGTTTTAAATCATAAAAGGGGTATTGAGACGAGATGGGGAGTGGGAGCCTGGAGTGTTCCAGTAGGTGACTGGATACTGTTCAGGGCTATCGACGAAGACACAGCGACGATGATTCATGCCGAATGTGCAGCTAGAGCACGATGAAAGAGACAAACTGGATAACCTGCTGCGAGAGCATGTGCCGAAAACCCCAGCGACAATTGGACGAACCTGGTTCACAGAACACCACATCGATGTTCGAGGAGCGACTCCAGTGAATCATCGACTAAGGCGTATGTCAACGAACATGCTTCAGATTGCGCTACAAGAGGGGGCAGACATAGCAGTGAAAGGAATTATAGAGCGGTCAGCTAGCGAATGGAGTAGCACCCCGGTAATTGTGAGAAAATCCAACGGGACGCCGAGATTTTGTATCGACTACCGAGATTTGAAAAAGGTGACGGTTAAGGACGCGTACCCCATCCCAACCATGGATGGCATCTTGGACAAATTGCGCAAAGCCAGATATTTGTCGAAAATTGATCTGAAGATGGCGTACCATCAAATGCCATTGGAAGAGAATAGTAAACAATACACTATGTTTGCTATTCCAGGATCAGGTCTATAGCAATTTGTACGGATGCCATTTGGATTGACCAACGCGCCAATGACATTTTAGCGACTAATCGACGCCTTGTTTGGACGCAGATCTTCGGTTACTTGGACGATATAATAATAGCAACAGACGACTTCGACGATCACCTAAAATAGCTGAAAGTGATGCTCGCGAAACTAGAGGAAGCCGGACTATCAGTAAACCCAAAGAAGTACGAGTTCAGGTGTTCTAGAGTCCGATATTTGAGTTTTGTTTCTAGATTGCGACGAATTGCGACCTGACTCTGAAAAAGTGGCTCCAGTGGTAGACTACCCAGAACCACGCTCGGTGAAGCAGTTATGACGCTTCCTTAAGATGGTATTCCAGATTTATCGACAAGGATTCGGAGATTAAAATACCACTCCTCAAGTTGTTGCTACGGAGGCAAGAATAGATCTGGGGGAAGTGCAACAGGAGGTCTTCGACTACCTAAAGAAAGCGCTGACAACAGCACCCGTTCTCGCCCGCCCTGATGTTTCTCGCCCGTTTACGGTGCAGTGCGACGTAAGAAATTTTGCAATTGGAGAAGTATTGACGCAGGAATTGGAGGATGGAGAACAACTAAAAGTTTGAGCCGAGTACTACAACCGGCAGAACGCAACTACACGACGACGGAAAAGAAATGCCTGGCTCTTCTGTCGTCTGTCCACAAATTGCGACCATACCTTGAGGGATATCCGTATAAGCCATCACGGATCATAGCGCCTTATCGATCCGACTGGGGGAAGGGCCAGGTGGGGACTACAGATGTAGTAGTGGGACTTTGAAATCATCCACAGGAAAATAGCACTGAACCATGTGCCAGACGCGCTGTCAAGGATGTACGAGACGGATGACGTAGCCCTGATAGCGACAGTGACAGGCCCAAGGTATGAGAAGATGGTCCAGCGAGTGATGGAGTTCCCGAGAAAATACCAGAATCGGCGGGTGGAAGATGGTTGTGTCGGCCTGCGGACCGTTCAAGTATGAATAAATATAGCCAACATAAAAACTAAAGCGAGGGAATGTTTTCAAACAAAAACAGTCTGCCGCTTTCTCTATTAGAATAATAACTCGCGCATGTTTGGACGGTCAATACTGGAAAACCCAAACATTATGGTAAGATTGGGTTTCCCAAGAGATTAAGACAACTTGCGTCCCTCGCTCCGGGTTTCCCAACAGATTAGGACAACTCGCGTCCCTCGAGCTTATGCAGATAGTGAACACTGCCATACAGAACAGGCGCGACCGCATTAAAGTAATTTTGAAAGTAGACCTCAAGATCTTTCGATTGATCACCTATAGACCTTTATTGGGTCAAACCAATTTTGGCTTGTAGGGGGTCATTCGTTGAGAAAGAATGACTCATATATAGAAATTGTGTTGGTGTTTTATGTCATGCAAGCACCTACCTACAAATTCATATTCAAGAAGCGGAAGGAATGAAGGTTAATTTCGTTTAAGTTTGTATTTGAATATATATATAGTGTCCGCGTTAGACTGCATGTTCGTGTAAATAAAATCCTTAATTGGAAGTCTTTGGAAAAAAATTGAGCTACCAAGGAGGATGGAATAGCCGGCCCTCTTGGATAGCAGATTTAGCGTAGCCGCCATCCTTGAACGGGGAAACCCGGTCTGCTTGGCATATAGGGATTTGGAGTTCACCATTCTTGAACGGGGACACCTGGTCTGTTCGGTGAATCAGCTTCACTAATAATAGAACACTGATAGGTAGCGAGCTTAGAAGACTTCCTAGCGATCGTTAAAGAAAGACAAGAGGCAGCAGTCAATTAGCGACGTTCTCCAGCCTCGACTATTGGACGAGAGTCCAGGTCAAAAAGGAGATTGTTTAAATTAAATCTTTGTGTGCGCCCCTCAGGACGTTACATGGTGGTCCCAGCAGAACAGCGACAGAGGGTAATATGCTACGCGCACGTAGAGGCATCATCCAGACACTTCGGAGTGGAGAAGACGTACGACAGAATAGTTCGGGAATACTATTGGCGAGGAGCATGGCACGACGCGCACGCTTACGTGCGAGAATGCGACGACTGCCAGAGATACAAGGTGTCACAGTCTGGACCGCAAGGATTAATGGGAAGAAACGTAGAGCAACCCTGGGCAGTAGTGGCGGCAGATATGATGGAGTTTCCATCCAGCAAGTCACAGATGAAATATCTGTTGGTGTTTCAAGATCTATTCACCAGGTGGATAGAATTGCGACCACTGCGCTCGGCAGATGGCAAAGCGGTAGCAAGGGCCTTGGAGGAGTTGATCTTGTTTAGATTGATCTACCCAGTCAACCCCGCCCGCCCAGCCAACGCCACCAGCCAACCTGGACACGACGACGGACAGGCTACGTGAGACTCAGTGACTCCTGGAGAGGTTAGAAGGATTACCACCGGAGTCCCAGGACCACATTCTGCACTCCATCTTTGCCAAGAGGGAACAGTAAGTGTAATTCCCCCTTCCACCCAGCGACACTGAGGATAGCGACAAAGACCCAGCGACAATAGCGACACCAATATTTGTTCGACGAAGGAAGGCACGAATGTAGGCAATTCTAAGTAAGTGGAATCTCAGAGAGGATGCTTTTTTTTTTGCAGTCCAACTTCCCGATAAATAGTATCCCTATTCCCGTCACTGACGACACGGAGACCCTTCCCAAACCCAGTAAAGATACTCGTGTCACAAATATAAGTATAAATTATAAAATATATATCAACATTATTTATATAATTATTAAATCTTAAACATGCTTTGAATGACTAATTTGATCACAGTATGTTTACATAAGTTCTGATATATTTTCAACAGAAGAGGATGGACTTAAAGTTGGCGAATAATAATACCTTTATTGCAGGTTTATTTTTTAATCGATCGCTTGTTTTGTTTGGTTGTTTAGCTAAAGGACCAACTGGCGTAGGTAAAGTATTTTATCTTTTCAACTGAATTTTTTCTTTTACATCCTCACTCTGTAAAAATAATGAACAAAATTTTTCATTGATTTTTAACACATTTTTTCGTACATAATTTTCTATACCTTTTTAATATTACGTGTATCAATCAGTACTTTTGTGGGAGATAGCTGTTAAAAAATATTATTATTGAAGATTATTTTTGATGGTTTACATCACAGACTTAGAATTAACTTGTACACAATACTTTATATGTTAACTACTTGTATTTGGAACACTATATAGTAATTTTGCATACTAATAATATGATCACTATATAGTGTTCCAAATCATACTTAATTAAGTGTACATTTATAAATATGTATATTTATTAATTATATCAAATCAAAATATATAATTAATATATAATTACTTATAGTTGGTGACAATTCCATATTTTGTGCGCTATTGAACTCACTTAATTTATTTGTAATAATATGTTTTAATGACTTGTTGTTCAGCTATGATAAAAGCAGCAAAATGATCTTCAAAAACTTTGAACAAATTACTTAGCTAATAACTATAATTCTTATGGAAACTGTATAATTAAATTATTAAATTTTTAGATAAAAAGTGAAAACATACTCGCGAACTTTGTGGACCTAGATTGTTTTTAATATTTTTATTACAGAGTCTGATGATGATGAAGCTGTAACGAGCAATTTTCATGGCATCTATTACTTTACCTTTTACTAGCAGTTTCTGATAGTAACATATTTTTGGTATCTACAAAAAAGTAATAAATATATAAGATTATAATAAAATCATTTATATGAAATACTGAGTTATAAACTAAAAATAGTATACATGCAACACCTGCTAGTATTAAAATTTGTACTTGAAACTCCTCTAATACATCACTATTATTTTTACACTGTACCACGTATTTAAGATTTTTTCTACGTACTTTTTTATTAAAATGCTTAATGTCAAACGTGGAAACTATTTTTTTGTTATCTTTATGAGGTCCATCCAAAATCCTTACGAAGGCAAACATTTTGCTTCCACTTTAAAAAAGCAATCGCAGTACAAGAAATAACCGAATATCGAATGATTATTGTACTTTCTAACCTCTTTGTCACTCGCAATATCTCACAGTCACAATTCTTTTTTCCTTTTTTAGTTCCTTTAGTTATGATAATAATTGGTATATAGACACCAAATTATTATGCTATTACTATACTTTATATAAACGATAATTATTATAAATAATCACAAAAAGGAACAAATAGTCACATTATGCCTATGCATATTAGCACGCTGGTCGCTGGAACAAAGAAAATTTGTACTACCAGACTACCGTTGCGACACTTGCGACGCTTGCAGTTGCATGACAGCTGATGTTTTTAGGACGGAATAGTACAGCCATATTTGGCCGTGTCCACAGATCATGCTCTTTGTGCATGCAGTTTGCTCCTCTAATTCAGTCTCGTGCCAATGGAATCAGCCAATCAAGTAAACGGAACCATACCAGACAATTATGCGCAAGACCATACATATGAGGACAAGGCATCACATGTATATATTATATACATCATATATACAACTACATTTGAGGACATAGCTAATATCTCGTGTGTTACAGAAAGAAAAAAAAATATATGCTAACATATTTATATTGTTTTACATTTAACACGCTTTTGTACATTATTAAAATAACACTGATGTGTCTAATAATTTACGTAGATAAAGTACAGGTATTTATTACTCAATTTATTTCATAACTTATGAATTAAAATACAAAACTTCTGAATATAACCTCTCTACTTTAAAGTATCATGTTTATTTTTTGCAACTGTTTTATTGTGCTTCTAGTAAATATTCTTTGCTTTATATATTTTAGATTGATTATACCATGTCAAAACATCATTAATCATTATAGAAATGACTGATAATAAGTAGTGGCGTTTTATTAAAAATCGTTTTATTAAATCCCATTAAGATTAAAACTAATTCTGTCCGATTACAAGAAATCAATCAAGTGCCATATTACATCCTATTTATATTATAAATTATTATTTCCGATTCGAAGAAATTATTCAATCGTCTTATTAAATCCCATTAAGATTAAAACCACTTCTTTCCGATTACAAGAAATCATTCAAGTGTTTTTTTTATGGTAGTTAAAAAGGGCAAATCGCTTCGTGACCGTAGACGGGCTCGGGATCAAACCGATCCGGGACTGTTGTGCACATTACTTCGGGCCGGCCGGTGTGTCCAAGTCCTACGTCTAACGTATCTATCTTGTTTGTCTTTGTCTATTCTCCGTTTGTGGCGTCAGTCTTCAACGCAATTGTCAGTTTTTTGCCCTGTAGGACTTTAGTCACGTATCGTGTTATGTCATCCCATGTCTGTTTGCTGTTTAGCATGAGTATCACGACGTTGTCTGGTATCATGTACCCTATCGTCGTCTGCAGTTGCTGTTTCTCGGCTGTCCATCGTGGGTACGCGAAGAACGTGTCGTCGTCGTCGTGTCTGTAGTGTCCACAGTACCTGCAAGACGGGGTCGTTATCTTCCCCATCTGATGCAGGCAGGCTGGAAGTACCCGTGTCCTGAGAGGAGCTGGGTTAAAAATTTACGTGGCTCCGCTCCCCCCTCCGTCCAAAGTCGTACGTCCTGTATTAGGCGTCTCGTCCACTTGTCTTTGTCACTGTTTGTCGAGCGGGTTTGCCAGTCTGCCAGTGTCTCTGACCGTGCGTCTGTGGCGGGTTTCGCTCTCCCCTTTTCATTGCTTGTATCATAGATCCTCTGTCGCTCTATAGCTATGAGGTCTACGGGGACAACCTCGGCTATAACAAGTGCCGCCGCCTTGAAGATGGTGCGGTACGCGGACGTGATTCACAACGCCCCCCTTCTTTGCACCACCGCGATCTTACGGTACTTCTCAGCCCCGTACAGTAGCATCGAGTGGGTCACCGCCATGAGGAGTCTCCGTGTGTTTGGTTTCGGTCCTTTTGTGCGGTCAGAAGGTCATGCTCGTATCAAAGGTTACCCCGAGATATTTGGCTTCCCCACCTGGACGCACAATGGACCCACCCACAATCATGGGTATCGTCGTATCTATCCGTTTTCTCGTCAAGTACAGTAGTTCCGACTTTTGCGTCGCTAGCTGTAGTCCCCATGTTTCGATCCATTCCTGTACTCGTCTCATCGCCTGGTAGAGACAGGCGTGTGTCTCTTGCTATGACAATGACTGGGTTGTCTGCGTATGCGACTAGGTAGACACCCGGAGGCATCGCAAGGTCCAACACTTCATCATATATCACATTCCATACATCGGGGCCCACGATCGAGCCCTGCGCCACCTTACTATGATTTTCCTGTCCTTGACCTCGGTCTTGGTTACGTAAGTGATGTAGCGTTCCCGTAGGAAGTCCTTCATAACTCGGAGAAGATAGGGAGGCAGCTGGAAGGCTTCGAAAAACGCCCGCACGATGTCCTACCACCTCGCCGAGTTGAAAGCGTTTCGTACGTTGAGTATTGCCATGAGCACTATTGGCCTGTCCTTGTGGGGTCTAGTCTGTGCTCTGGCGAAGGAGTCGATCACCTTCCGGATCGTTTCTATCGTCGACCGTCCTTCCCTGAATCCGTACTGTCTGTCATTCAGGCCGCCACTGTTCTGTACAGCTTGCTGAATTCGGACTCTAAGCAGCAGTTCGAAGAGCTTGCTCTATGTGTTGAGCAGGCTCAACGGCCTATAGGATGACGGCGAGTTGGGATCCCTACCCTTTTTTTCAATGAGGATCAGTCGCGCCGTCTTCCACTCTTTGCTGAAGACCTTCTCCACCAGGCACATGTTGTACGGGTTGAGGAGCGTCTCCGGGCGTCATTTCCCGACTATCGCGAGGATCTCCGCTGAGATGCCGTCATGGCCTGGTGCGTTCCCACTGACGAGTTGAGCAACAGCCAGGCTGAGCTCACCCGCTTTAAACTCCGGCACCTCGTCGTGATCGACCTCATCTCCTGTCCACTCTTGTTCAGGATGCAACGGCAAAAGTCCATCGACTATTCTGTCCATCGTTGTCTCGTCTCTGATCGCGGTTGGCTCGTTCCATCCCAGGTTGCGAGTCACAATCTTATAACCCGTTCCCCAGAAGTCCGAGTCGACCTCTTCGATCAGTTTTGTCCAGCTTTTCCGTTTACGGTCGTTAATCGCATGTCTCAGCTGTCGTCGCGCGACTCGGTATGTCTCCGAGAAGCTTGTCACGGTGGCTGTATCGCGGGCCCGTTGGGCCTTCCGTCGGAGCCCTAGGCACTCGCGCCTGAGGCGCGCGATGTCATCTGTTCACCAGTATATCGGTTTTATGTCTTGTCTAGTTCGTTTCCGTGGCATGGAGGCATCACAGAGCCGTCTCAAGAGCCCCGTCGTCTCCACTGCCAACTTCTCCACCCTCTCCCTGCCGACGATTCCGCAAGGAACCACCGTCACCGGTTCCTGTTCTCTGTTGCGCTGTGTCGTCAGTCTGTCCGTGTTCAGTTTGTTGAGGATCCATCCTACTAGTGGCGGATTTGTCCTCTTTCTTGTCCGTGTCATGTCCGTCACGTCAAAGGTGATGTACTGGTGATCGCTGGCTGTGCAGTCTTCGATCACCCGCCATCTCCTGACTGTCGGAATAAGTCCATGTGTCGCGAACGTCACATCGGGAATGGATGATTCGATGCCAGGTCTTTTGTACGTCGTTACCCGTCCTTCGTTTGCCATCGTCAGATCTAGCGTCGCGGCCATCTCTAGCAGTAGTCGTCCGCGTTTGTTCGTCGTAGTCATGCCCCACTCGATGGCCCTTGCATTGACGTCCCCGGCGAGGATCACGTCGCCGGTGAAGTCCCTCAACGCGTCCTCGAGAGCCACCACCTTTCTGTCGAACTCCGCAGCGCCGCAGTTCGGGGAGAGGTAAACGCTGACGTACATAAGGTCAGTCACCCTCACCCAAACGAAGTCTTCACCCCTCCCTTGACCCGTAATCCGCGATGCGGCAGCCCCCCGAACCCAGAGCGTCGCGGAGCGGGAGGTATTAACCAACCAGGTCGGTGTGTCTCTGTCTCTGTACGGTTGGCTAATCATTATCACGTCAGCGTCCATCCCGTCGGCTAGCTGGGGCAGCAGGGCGTGAGCCAAACTGCTGCCTTTTAGATTGCCTTGAAGTACAGTCGTCATTTTGGTACGTGTCTCGTCCGTTGTCTGTTCTTTACCTCAGTCAAAGCCGCCTTGTATGCGGCGCAGGCAGCGGTTCCAGGAACGAGCGTCCCCCCCCCCCGCCTTCCCGCGCTGTGCAGAGGAAGCAGGCAGGAGTGCTAGCGCAGACCCTGGCCCGATGCCCGACATCGTCGCACTTGCAGCAGCTGTCGCGTCTATCCGGTTCTGTGCAGCTGATACTATAATGTCCGTATCCGAGATACTTCAAGTATTTCTGTACCGTCAGACGGGTCTTCACGCGGCAGCTGACAAACCCTATTCTTATACGCCCCGCCTGGAGCAGTCGCGTCGCGTCCTGGTCCTTTAGGTCACAGATGGCCATCTTCTGCCCTCGGCTGTTTGGGTCGAGGACCGAGACCTTTCTATCTGCGTCCACCCTTAGTGCGTCGTTAAGTGCATCTGTTACCTCGTGTGTTTCTGTGACATAGTCCAGGTCCAGTATCTCAAGGGTAATCTTCGGGGTCATATCTCTTACGACCCCTTGGTTCCCATTAACCTGTCGGATACGTTCTGTCAGATCTGTTGCGCTATATTACTATGCATTTATATTTTTAATTCAAACATTTATAATTAAAACTTATAATTAACAGTAAAACGTTTATATAATACAGAATTGATCCAGTACCAAATTAGCTATGTTATATAATAAATTTAGACATTAAATATTTAAAGTGTGTTTAATATGCTGCATTTATTAATATTAAAAATTGATTAGCATTATCAGTATTTATTCAATATTGGTTCAGTATTGTTAACATAAACTTTTTACATAAGGAGTAATTAAAGTGATGTTGCTTCATTAGACAAATTGATAGTTAACGATTAGTTAAATTAAATAGTCAGATGAAGAATATCGAAGTATACAAAAAATTCTCGTGTCCTTTGTAATAAAAATCGAGAAGTCATGTTTACTAAAAAATTACTACTAGACTAAAAAAACATTTACTAGGTATATTCAATAAATGTGAAAGTAAAAATTGTAAAAGAATTTAAATAAATCGATCAATTTTCTACTCCAATTTCAGAAGAAGAAATTACTGATAATGAAAATCCTCCTCACTTACCTCTTCAGATTTGCGAAAGTGATTCTCTACAACCAAATTTTGAAAATGAAGTAGCTGCAGCGGTATCGCAAAGAGAGTCCTGCTCTAAAAATATTTTAACGTCTCGAAGAAAAAGTAAATTACCTATTTCTCTTCAAATTCAATATAATCTCTAATTATATATCATTTAATACCTTGAGTATCATAATTACATATAATATGATTATAACTTTTAATTATGATAAAGTTTTGATATAATAGCCTACGTGTTTATAATTTATTTTTGTTACATAATATTTCTAAATTAAATGTGCATTTGAAGAAAAATATAGAAAGATATGTTTGAGTATTTTTCAATTTCAATATCGTTTAAAGATGAACCAGATCTAACTCTCCCTTCTACTGAAGAAAGTACTGAATCAAGTCAAGACAGTATTTCTTATATCGTAATAGGTCGGTCGTATATTAAAATGAATGTATGAGGAAATATTAATGTTATGACGGAAAAGGTTGTGTCAGCATTAGATAATTGCAAAATATCTTATAGACATTCTGTTCATTCGATAGCTGCTACAGTTGAAGTATTAAATTATAACATTAACGATTTAATTTTGAATAAGACTTCATTTTACAGATTGCGAAATCAAATAATTTCAAAATTTTTTTTTCTCGAAAAAAATGCACTTTATGAAAAAATTTTATAGAATAAAAAGTGCTTAGAATTATTCAAAGAATACGTGTGATTTTTTTCAGAAGTTTTTAAGACATTTTTTGATTTTTCAAAAATGTTGAAAATTAAAAATTTCAAAATTGACTTAAAACCTTCTGAAAAAAATCACACGTATTGTTTGAGTGATTCTAAGTATTTTTTGTTATATGACATTTTTTCATTAAGATCATAGATCTCGAGAAAAAAAATCATGAAGTTTAACATTACGCTGTTTCACAAAACCCGCCATTTTGGAAAAACTAAGAGGAAAAAAGGTTATATAGGATTTTGGATAAAAATGACTTTGTTTTTCCAATAGAATTCTGTGCTTGAAAATGTGTGTACAAAAATGTGCATTTGCGCATTAATGGGTTAAAGGATTATGTTGTGACACAACCAATTGAAACCTAGGACGCGAATCTGTGGCAGCAACTATTTTAGAACAACTTCTGGACTCTGATTTATTATTTTTACCTTGTCGTAATCATATTTTTGATATTATTTTGGCTTGTATCTTCAATTTGAAAATGCCAAGTATGGCTGGACCGAATGTCCCATTGTTTAAGAGGTTTCGAGATTCATGGCATGAAATAGATACAAGCAAGTTGAAAACTAGAATATCGGATCGAAACATTCATTCACAATTAATGAATAAAGTCGAAAAAGTTACAGTTTTCATTAAGAAGTACTTAAAAGAAAACCAACCTCGTGACGATTATAAAGAACTACTTCAACTATGTTTAATTGTCCTAGGACTCATGCCTGCAAAGAGGTAAAATTTTACAAACCTGGGGCATTTCAGCATGCTTGATGGATGGCTGAGGCGATATACTCTATAAAAATATATATATTTCGTGAAGCTTTTCCATTTAACAGCGGAGGAGACAAAAAGTCTTCTTGATATAAGTCTCTTTGTTATCTTTATGTATGCTGAAATGTGGTTGGAGGCTCCTCTTGATATGAAAGCTCCCACCAATGATTTGAAAGGAGGACGCCGAAGAATGCGTAGAAAATAAATAAACCTAGATAAACGTATAAAATTTTTTTATTTTTTAAAGTTGACCAAAATATTGATATTGGAATAAAGTTTAATCGGGGGAAATGCGCGGAAATAAAAAAAAAATTCAAGTCAATTTTGTTAAAATGAGTGAAAAACTCAAGATTTCATCCGAAACCTAGTATTAAAAATTAGAAAAAATCCCTTTTTTTATATTTTGCACTTTATAGAGAAGACATTTTTTATTCAAATACTTCAGAGTTTAAGGATTCTTTGTGCTGAAGTCGATTTTATAGGAATCATGACAAGTTTGACCATGGGCCGCTACCGGCGTCCTCCTTTATAAAAGAAATTGATAACTATCGAGTGATTGATTCTAGTATTGCTGATACAGTTCTGAACAAATTCCGAAATCATTTGTGGTATCTTATATAACGGGGAAATTGGCTAAGTGTAGGAGCGACTCGGTAGCTTCCCCGCGTGTATAATTAGGAGGCTATTGATAATTGATTTACCGTTCAAATTTTAATAAGTTATGTTGTTTACAATTTTAATAATTATCTGCATTGGCAGAATGAATCAGGGCACCAGGCACTGGATTTCTAAATTTACTGAATGGAATTACTCTAAACTCTTGATTTGAATTAAATTCTATTTTTTTATTTATGCGCGACTAGCCAGAGGCAGAGTCGTGAGGTCGAACGGCCAGAGACGTTCGAGCTGAGTTTCGGGTTGTGGACAGAGACGTACACACACATGCAAAAATATCAAATAATAAATATAAATAAGTTCACTTTCGATAATTTGGAGTTGATCTTAACAATATGAGTCCTTTAATAGGCAAATAAATATTTACAAAAGAACCTCTGAGAGGCATGCTAGTTTCATTGTAACCGAATAAAATATAATGAGAGAGTCTAGCGGAGTATTATAAGCCTGTCGCAGTAGGCACGCTATTTATTTAAGTGACTCTACTATGAATTTAATTTACATGAGATAATATTTTAAATATTTGCCTTGAAGAGGCATGCAATATGCTTAACAATATTTTTGAGTCGCTTGGCTCACCAAATTATGCGTTGCTCCACCTCAAATCTCGAGCGTACGGATACGTGCGCGAGAAATTAATTAACAGAAAAAATAACTACAAACGCGCGAAGACAAAGGCCTTCTTGGGCGGAGTTAAAATCACAAAATAGGCGCAAAATTATAAATTGAATTTAAATAAAAAACAGTAAAACCGCGTAAGGCAAATCCTATCCTTTTGTAGCTCCTGCTCGTATCGAAACCATTTTAATCAGACATCGGGCCTCGAAAAGCGAGGCAGTTAATTTACAATATTTAAAATATAATTTAATAATTTATAAATCCAAACGAACGAGCACTGCCAATAAAAAGGCACGAGCGCTATCACTGTTCGCGAAGTGAACTTTTACGCGATATAGAAGATCGCAACTACGCGGCGCGGGAGAGTCCGGAAAGGGTGTTGTCGGTTCGGCAGCCAGGACAGAAGTCGCCGAGGCAAGCGTTGCGAGTCCGTCGAGGCATGCGACATCCTTCGCGCTGCTGTCACGTCGCTCGCTGATTGGTGCGCTCTAGTTCGGCACCACATCGGAATGTTGTTGAATCTAGCATCCTTCTCTCTCGCTTCAATGTCCTTTTCTCTTGCTGCTGTAAGCACAGGCACTACAAGCATCTTTTGTGTAATTTTCCATAATTTTGGAAATTATAATATTCCAATTCGATACTGGGGCTACTTGTGCCAGCAGGTAATATTCAATGGAATTTTCCGCAGATGTACGAATTGAAATTCGTAGGCAAGAAGAGCGAGGCATTAGAAAGCCTATAACGCTCTCTTAAATAAACTGCAGGAAAATGCACTCTTAGCCTTTAAGGCATAAAAAATGAGTGGTTTTGAATAATTAAAATGGGAGAATTATAATGACATGGAGGCAAAACTAATGAGAGGCATAAGAGAGAGAGATAAAAAAATAAGAATGCGTAACTTAGGCATCTGCAACATGTAGATGTTCTGAGCGACGGAGCGGCGCATCCTGGAGGTTGTAGCGCGATCTTCTGTTGGTGTCTCTTGACCCTGAAAAAAGGTTCCGGCGCTCGTCGACGCGTATTTGCGTAGGCATAAAAAATAGAAATAAAAATAAATAATTGTTTTAAAGAATTAACGACCCGAGGCGAGAGGTGGAGGGACATCCCTTCTGCCTGCTTTTATTGTCTTTTAAGGCATTTTTAATATTTACATTCGTGCGATTAACGTGCGAAAATCCGCCACGTTACACTTAGTACCGAAATGAGTGCAATATCTTTTTTCGATGAGGAATTGTCTGCAGATATTAAGGGGACTTTTACTTTCTAATTTGAAAAATAACAGACAACTTTTAAATATTAAAAAAGAAAAACTATTTTATTCATAATTATAATTTTTTCATACATTGTTAACAATGTATTACGGTGTACAAAAAAATTATTTTTTGGCACTTTTAATTACTTTTTACCACTGCAGAGGGCGTTTTCTAAAAGATGCATTTTAATTTGCGGGACACTTTTCTGCCTTCCTGTAACAAATTTATTTAAAATTGCAACGCGATTCAATTCATGAGACTTGAAACTAAACAATAAGCCTTTGTAAAGCTAATTTTTGTATATTTCTATGGCCTTTACACGCGATTTTATAGAAAGTTCGAAAAAGCGCCGGTTTTGGGGATGAATTTACCCCTGTACTAAAAAGGTGGGGTGGTTTTTTTTTACTTTTTAGAGGTTTATTTACTAGTTGTTTGTATAAAGTAGCAAAATAATTTTGGTTTACTGAGATTGGCTTAGTAGATTTTGAGAAAAACGTCTCCCAGATTTGAAAAACGTGATTTCGAGAAAAACGCGTTTAAAGTTTCTTTACTATAATTTTATTCAATAAAAGGGTTATAATTATTTTTTACCTCTAATCAGCCATTCCTGATGCATATTGGGTGCTCTCATTGTCCAGTGAAAGGTGCAAATGGTCGGCCAAAGTTTTTTTTTTCTTAGTACGGCCCTCTTTTGATTGCTCGCTGCTCCTTCTGTTGGCTTGAGCAATACGAGTTTCGTCAAAATTTTCTTCTACCTCGTTTTTTTGGAGCTTCTTGTGCTTTATCTTCTTTTTGATCTTGTTGTTTCTTTTTTCTTTCTTTATCTAACAGTGTCAATTTCTTTTTTACTTAAATGATCGCCGATACATGCGCTTGCCATTCGTGTACATTTTGCTGTACTCCACCATCTCCGATGTAATTAACGTAAAATGCATTATACAATTCTTTGGATCTCTTAAAAATATTTATGGCTGAATCACCTTCCATTTTACCCGCGGATCCTTCGTGATTAGCTGAGCAATCATTTTTGTGTTCTTCGTACCAAATGGAAAACTCAAACTTATTCAGCTCTGATTTTTTTTATACTAAATGATAAGCGAAACGAAGATTTTACCTTCAAGTCAATAACTTTTCCTGTGAATTTCCCAATAATTGAAAAAACGCCCATCAATGACGTAAAACTCCTCTTCATCCATGTGCCATCTCCAGATACCGTCAAATGATTCGCTTTATTCCCATCTTTCTTGTTCAATTCCAATCCCTCCTTTACTGCTTTTTGAGCTACAAACTTAAAACATTGTTTTGAAGCTTTATGCATTTTGGAAATTGCAGAATAATATAGGGTAACCGAAAAAGTTGAAGATATATCCATCAAACTCAAGAACGTTTTCAGGCCATTATACCCTAAACCAAGAATTCTCGTGACGAATACTAGTCTTTGATTTATTTCATACACATTTTTAGTTATTGAAGGCGAAGATTCAATAAATTTTCTCCCACAAGAAGACTCGACACAAATTTTGAATCCAACACCTCTGTCTTTTTGTTGTGTCAATGAAATTGCACCATTACATTCTTTGCACTTTATATATTGAGAAAGAGTTGAGAACACAAAATTAAAGCACAATATTACATACTTTATAGAGCAGTCTGTTATAGGTTGCAATTCATCGCTACATTTTAATTTTTTTGCCGAGGAACTGGGTAATTCAGAACTGTTTTCTGCAGTAAACTGATTACCTTTGAGTTTTCTTTCAATATTACGTTTTTTTCGATTCGTCCCCTTACTTCGACTGCCTTTTAAATGACCACCAGATCTAGACATTTTTTTCCGATTTTCAAAACAGTAATATTCGATGAATTTCAATAAAATAAAACGCGTGCTCGCTTTACAAATATTAGAAATCAACTGTCGAGTTCTCTACTATATATAAATACATTTCAAACACATACATATGATGTACACAAAATAAAATAAGAAGCAGCTCGATTGTCGCGCGACACGTTGTTTACAAACAGTTCTGTCTTACGTAGGAACCATTATAAATGCAGGTATAGCTTGCTTTCTATTTCAAATTTTTTAATAAAATTTTAGGGCAGTATTTCTATGATACTAAGGAACCTTTTTACGTAAAAAAATCGATTTTTTGAAAATTTAGAAAGTAAAAGTCCCCTTAAACGGAAAATGGTAAAAATTCTGGAATTCGACCCTAGCCTAGACATTGAGTCACCAAAGTGATTCTATGTTTACAATTAAAATGAAATGAAAATTTTGTTGCAAAACGATATAGATTATTTCATTAATCCACAGTCAATACGTTTTTTTGATAGATTTGAAATAAACAAACAATTTTTGTAGAGCGATGTTGAAACCTGGAGAAACAATGACGATCATATAAAAGGTATAAAGCTAAGTAAACAATTAAAGGTTGCCAACAATGCGGCTGAACGAAGAGTACATTTAACTCAATAATACATAAATAAGCATGCAAAAGATGAAAAACAAATTGTAGTTGTGACGAGGGCTGAGACGCCGCTGGATTTTAATGAATAGCCAAACGGCTCCTCGAATATTCCGATTATCCTTTAGAGTTGCCCCGATACCGATGCAAGTCACAGCCGTCGTACAAAGGACACGGTCCTCTACCGGGCTCGGCTGCTCAGCCGGAGAGAAGGCCGGTCCGCCAATATTGGGACAAGGTCGACAAAGTGAGTTATAAAACTTGTTTAATACTAGAACCGCTGGGCGGCCTTTATTATCTCAATGGCTTAATGAATATTTTACAGTATAACTTCCGCGTGAGCTCACGACTTTCAATCTGTCAACGCTTTAGTCTAAATTCATCGGCTTCGTCGCCGCGCGAAATAAGGAGGGCTCAGGCGCCGCATGCTTAATCATGGCCAGTCACAGACCTATTCTCGCGTGCTTCTACCATTCATTCGCGCGAGAGCGAGAGAGAGAGAGAGAGAGAGAGAGAGAGAGAGAGAGAGAGAGAGAGTCTCGTCCGATGATGCTGTTGAATTCGCGCTCCGCCGGCCCTTTTTGGGTCGCAAGCAAGGTCTCAAGCTCCGTGGTAAGCGAATATGATCTTCTATTTTGACATCTAAGCTGATTATGTGTGAGTTGACATGGGCATGAGTTTGGTTGCGCTCTTGGTATTTTAGTACCATAAGTTCAGCGTTTGAAGTTAATCTGCATCTTCGATCTGACAATACTACTTGGCATCTTTTGAAGGTTTCCGGGTTGAAGTTTCGTCCTTTATTGTCCCAGTAGATGATGATTTTTTTATCTGTGGTTTTTAGGCGCACTGTGTTCAGTCGGTCGAAGTATATTCTGGGGTTGTACAGGATTGGTTCTATTTCGAATAGTCTCTCTTTTTGAGTGTTTGCTAATACAATAGTTAGCAGGATTATTATCCAAGTTTGATTCATGTTGTATCCTGTTCTGTAAAATTTGGTTCTGGTTAATCTTAATCCTCGCATTTGGGATAGACTATCTTTAGTTTCTTCATATGCTTGAGTAGTCTTTTTCCATTTGGTGATTGGAGAACGACGTTGCTTCTTCCTATATTTCTATAAATTCTAGGGGTTTGTCGTAGTAACAGTCGAATTTTCGAGTTCAGGGTTCGTTTAAAATTCAATCGTGGTCGTCAACTTTTGCGATAAGGTGTTTTAATCTTTTGTCATATCTTTCTTTTGATTTGTTTTTCGATTTTATTTCGTTTTGGCCGGCAATTACGCGCATTTCATCTAATCGTAATATCAAATCGGACACGTATTATAAGTTCTTAATTTCTCTTCGTTTGGTATATACATTAGAAATCACATGACTCGACCGAATACTTATTCGAATAGAGTGAATTTAGTCGCAGTGTGTACACTGGTATTATACGTGAAGGTTGCGAAGTGGTCTAAATGGTCTCCGTTGTCGAACAATCCTGAGTAATTTCGAATGAAGTTGATTAAGGGTGCAGGGCTTCTTTCCAATGATCCATTCGCTTGTGTTCAATATCCGAGAGGTCGTTAGTTAGTTTATTTTAAATATATCTAGCATTGTTTATACAATTTCTGAAACAAAGCTATGCCTCGGCCTGAGAGAATTGCTCTCGGTGCTCCGAAACGATGTATTGAATGTTTAGCTAAGGCCCCTGCGATAGTGGTCGCTCTTAGATTCGGTATTGGCATGGTGATTAGGTATTTGGTTAGGTTGCTTCGCATAGTTGGTAAATGGCAATTGACTCGTGGAGTAGTTCTTAATTTACCCACGGTATCTATTAATGCCTTAACGAAAGCATTGATAGGTATGTCCGGGATAACATACGTTCTTTAGTTTTTAAGCATTCAATATTCTTCTCTTGGCTACTGGCGCATGACTCGGTAGAGCTGGTGGATCTTCGTTAGTTACTGTCGGAGTACTGATTAAACAGGTTTTGTGGCGGTGGTGATGGTAACGGAAAGAATAGTGGTAGTTCGTCATTTAGTAGTCGGCTGAAATCTAGTTCAATTGGAGTCTTTTTCCAAGCTGTCTTCGCGAATTTCGTGTAGGTTTGCAAATTTAACGCTAGTCTTGATGTTGGTGGTACTTAGTGGTGTTCTTTTAGCAGTTCGTGCATCAATTTTTTTGCTTCGAGTTGTAGAAATCTCCCTACGGCTATGAGATTGTGGTGCGATTTTACTCGTATCCGGGCTTTAGACTGATGATCCATGTTGGGTAAAAGAGGTTTCACTACGTGCCGCTAGATTTTGGTTAAATTTTTGTATACATTTCTTTAGTGACTGCACGATTGATGGGGTTTTAGGTACCGCGTTTTCTGCAGTGATGATCTCATTTTCGCTTTCAACTTCGCTATAACTGTTTGGCGCTGCTGAGATTTCGGTTTCTATTGACCTTGGTTTGCTTCGATGTCTATTTACTAGGTTCTGGTATCCTGGGTGGCCTTCCATCCGAAGGATTTTAGTCAGTTATCTTGATTAGTAATCCCAATTGATGACATCATTGATTGAGATTCATAGTCTAGCATCCTATTTTTCCTTTTTTTTTGACGTTCGTAATCACGATACCGCTGAGTTCATCGATTTTTCGATGTTTCATCTCCTGAAATTGTAGATTGGTCTGTCATTGTTTCCAATTTATTTCGTGATGGTGTTGATGGTCTCAACTCAAAAGGTTGTTTCTTTTTTAATAGGTCTGTAAGTAGTTCCTCAATTTTAGCCGGTTAGACAGGTAAAAATCATTATAAGATGTAAATAAGCAGCCTCAAGTCATTTTTATCAATTTATATGTCAAATAAGAATTTACATGTAAATTTAGTTGTGATAAAAATTACTTGTTTTGAAGCGATGTAGTTCTTATCTCTTTAATCACAGTACCAGTTGCCCTTAGACCATTTTTCTTCAAATATACTAGCAAATCAGAACTTGTGAATAAATTGTCCATGTACAAATGATATTTAGCCAACTTTTTTTTCGAAACATCCATCAATAGTTTGTTCACCATTTGCAAAACAACTGTGGAACCAATTGCACATGAAGACAAGTTTTCATTATTTTCATTACCTTTTTTCCACAATAAATGTCTAAATCATACAAATATCCATTTACATTACTCAAGCGCTCCAAAATTGCAAACCCAATTTACCTGAATTTGAAGGTACTATTGTTTTGAAGTAGACCGATCGAAAAATCGACCCATCATCTCATCCACAGACAGAGCCGGTGGAAAAAAAGCTGTCGGATACTTTTTTCGGAAGATGATGTTAATGTCACGCACCTTCAAGCTCCATCAAAATTGTTTTGACCACACGTTTTAGAATATTTTATTTTCGATTTCATAGAATAAAACTGTGTATGGCTCATAGCTGAGGCAGCAATATCACATTTCTATAATGGATCCGTAGACCAAAAGTCATATGACGATGTTTGAATATTATATGTTGTTAACAATAAAAGTTCAATGAAAGTATTGAATTATTCTGTTGATACTTCTAACCCATTTTTAGATGTCGCATTTATTTTATGCTTTTTGAGTTCATTGGTAAAAAATAACTCAAAAAGTTCCAGGGGTGTTCTTTGGCAAATAGATTTTCTCATCTTATCGCTAAGAAGGATATCTGATTGAGAAGGAGAAAGGATAATATTCTGAATTTTCTCTCTTTCAACCCACAAATATACGTAATCTTCCAATTTTTTTTGTGCGTGTATTCTTTCTAAAAACTGTACGATACGAAACTTTTGTTAAAGGGATCTTCTCATCATTTCAGCTCTCGTTTTCTGCAGAATCTTCCTCGTCAGAACTGGGATCGTTCGAATTTGGTATAAAACCATTTCTATCGTCCTCATCCTCGGTAGTCATCCGTGCCAGAATGATTTTTAGAAAGTTGAGCTATTTTGTGCTTTGGCATTTTTATTCAAATTCTTTAGAGAATAATCGAAAAAAATACAAGTTTTAAATATTGCATAGAATTGAAATTTCAAAAATAACGAATAAGTTATTTAAAATAGTATTGTAACGCTCATAAGTGTTATTTATTTAAATCATAAAATAAATTATAAGTAATTAGAGCAGAATAAACTAAATTATTAATTATTCACATAAAAGATTGCGAAAATAATAGTGCAGTCAAAAAAAGTAATTGTATTATATAAATAAAAAGTAAAGTAATTATTATAAGTATTGTGACGCGGAATTATTCGGGGTTAGAATAATTCGCGTCCTCGCGAGCAACGACAGTACGAGCGCGACTAATTAGTCTTTTGGCTGCGCGCGAGGGGGGGAAGCACCTACCGGTGGTGCTCCCTTACCTATCCATGAGAGCGAGCGAGAGAGAGATATGGCGCGATCGGCAGAATCGCGCCAGCCCCGAAAAAGCTCGGGAGAGAGACCGCAGCTACGGACGGCAACGGACGTGCCACGATTAATTACCGCGGAGTTTTACGTGTTGGAGCTTTTGTCGCGGTGTGTGTGAAGCGTGTAAGGCGTGTGAAGCGTGTGGAGTGTGTGAGGGTGCTGCATCGTGTGGGTGGGAACATCCACGAGGAGAAGGCGTGCCCGGGACGAGACGTTTCCCCGAGCACCTCGTCACCAGCGGCGGACGGAGGAACGAGCCGCCCTTCTTGCCTC
>UELU01104473.1:35344-74780 GCA_900490025.1 Megastigmus dorsalis | reverse complement strand
ACCTTTTAATCCTTCTGCTTCCGCTTTATATAGCCAACTTGTGTATTACATAAAAACATTTATCATCCGTAAAACAAAGTTATATCAAACTATGTGAAAACTCCTGTATAATTTATTAGCTTAAATACTATATAAATATTACGTAATAAAAATAATTATTCACAATTTAACAAAAATAGTTTTTAAAAAATTTTTTAAATATGCATGTTTGATCGATACATGCATATTTCGTTCCAAGCATGGTGCAATTTAAATTTACCGCGTTCAGCAGTTTGTTTATGCGCATGCGTGAATACTCAGTTGATCGTTGATCTCAAGTAGGTTTATCCAAATACCTCGTTATTAACTGTTAAGGAATATTCATTTCGCCGTATTTAAATCCACGTTTCTTAACAGTTAACGAATATTCTTAACTATAAAGAATCCTTTCTCTCAGTGAACAAATAGTCGAATTATTGCTGTACCGTGCAACGCTCGCAATTTCGAAAATGCGATCAAAACGCTGTTTTAAAAATTTCTTTTAGTCTTCCTAGACAAAAGCCACCCCCTGGTTCTGAGCTTACGTGTGCAGCCATGCACTTTAGATGCTATGGATGAAATGTGAGCATTCCATGTGAGGTCTGACGGCAGTAGTACGCCAATGCTTTAAATTTCTGGAACGAGAGAGAGAGCGAGAGAGCGAGAGACAGAAAGAGAGAGAGAAAGAGAGAGAGAGGGAGAGCGAGATAGACAGGAGAGCGAGGAGAGAGAGAGAGAGAGAGTAAAGGACGGAAATAGATGACACAGAGCTGCATATCCCAGCAAAGTCCAGACATTCGAGAAGCGCCTGGTAGCAACTCCTATGCACTTAGCATTCGCGGCACGCGCTTCCGTGCATCCGGTTGCACATCTTCCGGTCAGAATGATCTCCTGTATATTTCGTGCATTATTGACGTCCCGATCGCCTACTTACGCTGCTACAAGGAACGACACTGTATAAAAACGGATAGAACAAAAAAAGGAAAGATACGTTTTTTATATAATAAAATGTAAGTTTGTGGCTCGAGGCTTAAAACCGATCGTGGGTGTTTTCGGCGAAAGGTGTTTATGACAATATTGCAGACTTTCCGTGAATTTCAAATCGATTGATTCGTTAAAAGTCCTGTGTTTTATAAATATGCACTCTCTTTAATCTTAATGATAAGATATATAGATTAAGTAAGTTTTTTGTAAGAGATGATTTCGAGTGTATGAGGATTGAGGTGTCCGTTTGGTGTAGCTTTGAAACTGGAACTATTAGACTCATGGGAGCTTCTAGATAATATTTACGAGCGTTTCGTTTTTAAGATTCAAATATCTTTCCCTTCTACTCCATGCCCATAAATGTATACCTATAATGAAAAAATAACTATTTTTAAAGAATATTTTCTTATTCCCCTAAAATGTTAGTTTAGAAAACTCTAAAACTATGAATAAGTTATTTCTGCGAGGTATTGTCAAAAGACAATTTTCTCTCAGCTATTCAGATAAAGAATTTCTACCAGGAATCTTCTTAAGAGGGAATCGGTGGAGCTAAGATACCGACTATTCTGTAGTCCAAAAAATTGGGTTTAACTTCAAAAATATTAAAAATTGAAAAAAATAGTATGAAATGGAAAATCTAGGTAGCTATACTTGACCGGCTCCTCCTTGCTTGATCTCCAATAATAAAAAATACATCTCATCTGTACATTATAAGCCTGTCACCTTCCGTGGTACGCTCACTTACGTCACACGTGTGTCGCAAGTACACAACCGGTTAGTACACACTCACACGCACACACACTCGCTCAAGCAAGCACCCAGAGACAGCAGCGTGCACTGGAGCAAGCTTTGCAAATTGGCACTGCTAAAAGGCTTTCCGCAACCATTTTCACGGACGAGCATACATTGCATACGATATATATTCACCCGCATACGCTCGATAGAGCTTTCGTTCTGCTTTCTCTGTCAATGAAGATCGGAGAACGCATGTGCAGATTGGTGCAAGTGCGCATAGTGTTAGTTAAAAATCGTTCTCGCGTTAAATTCAATTTTCTTTCTGTGTGCGATCACGGTAGACTCTATATTGATGAAAATTCTTTCGAATATTCGATTGTCGATGACAATAGGATTGCCAGACTCTATCAAGCTTTTCTCAAATTAAAATTAAATTTAATTACTGCGTAGTTTCAATTCCTGTATCTGTGGTATGCTGGCAAAAAGTCGCATACACTTTCAAGGTAAAGTGAAGCGGGAAAAGTGGCGTCTATTTGCAGCGAGTTTATATGCATTCTTACCTATTAAAAAGAAAAAAAAAGTTAGATTTTAGTTTTTTCGGGGCCACTTTTACCCCGGTCTCCCCTACAATGCTTGTAATTGATGCAAATCAATGAATTTTTAATCTAATAATTTTTTCAGGCAACTTCAATAACCTGTGAAATGTTTATTTACAATCTATTTTCCATTCGAAAAATAAATTCATAATATTTACAATGTTCATGGTCTTCATGCTCTGATATCCTTTTTATACATTCTGTATGTGGATACGCATTATTTTCTACACTACTTACCCCAAAAATATTTCAAAAATAAAAGGTCGAAATTCAGAACGCAGAATTGGTCTGAGAATATTTTTAAACAGTAATTTAAGATCTCTGTTTCACGAAGGGCTCAAACAAATAAATTTTTTTATTCATTTCGGTCTTTTCTTAAAGTCTTAAAATCCTTATCAAATTTCTATGTTTGTATTTCCTTTCGTTGCGCATATTAATTAAAAATAAATTGATTCAAATACATCTCCTAAAAAACTCGAATACACTATGAATTTATATTAACCTAGAAACCCAGCAGTTTGCGAATAAGTCCCAGCAGTGCAACTCTAAAGATCCTCATAAAAAAAAAACTCTCTAAGAGCATTTAAAATCGCGTTGGATAAGAGCTTCGGTAGAAGGTGCAGTGGCGACAGAGTAGAGGGGTAGAGAAATAAAAACATGCTGGCTCGCGAAAAACACGTTCGGCGAGTGAGAATAAAAATGTGTGTATAGGTATCCGAGTGTGTGCACTGCACGTCTGCACACGAGGACGCGAATGCCCGAATATGGAGAGAGAACTGAGAGGAGCGGCGGCAGCGGCGACGCATTCTCTTACTACTTACTGCAACGCTCGGCTCCTTTAAATAGGTACTTATTGCACGCAGCTCGGCGGAAATGTCTTGTGTTACGGATATGTGCAGTGTGCAAAACTGATGAGGAGCCATTTTTTTATCTCTCGAATCGCTGCACTTAGGAGGCAGGACTGAGAATTGTGATGGGGATCGCGTATAAGGAATAGCTGGCTGACTACGCGAAATCTGAACGTTTTAGTTTTACAAGTCAGTCACATATTTTATACGAGATAATTACCCGATATATTCTATTATTAAAAATCAGTTAAAAATTAATTCAAGGTAATATATACTTGCAAGATGTCATGCAGCTGAGAAATAGACTAAAAGGCAGAATCAAAGATTCTAATTGTATTTTTAGTTGTGCATAATTATTGTGATAAAATATAAAGTAAATGGCATACAACATAGAAGAAGTATCATTGTAACTAAATTTATTTACAATGTACGTATCTAGATTATGTATTTTATTTTTTGAAGTTTTTTGAAATACAATAAAATTGAATTAAAGCTAACCTTTAAATCAATACGAAGCAAAAATTAGTTTCCTGAGGTTCAAATTCGCTAGCTCGTGGCCAATTGAAGACAAATCTTATTTCATAATTACAGGTATAATAATGAGATTTACAATTAGAAAGAAAATCACGATTAGACAAGGAAGAATGTTCAATCGACTTATAATAATTCTCGTTCGTAGAGGTACATCAAAGATTCGGGAATCTTTACTTTCTGATAATATCTAATTTTCATAATTTTTTGCCTTTTCAATATGAACTCATTATAATAAATATTTAAAAAGGAATGTTTGAACTTTATGAAACTCTAAGATCTCACATTAAATAATTTTTAAAACTTCAGCTTTTAAATTTCGGAGCATTCACTTTTATTTCAGAGCGTAAAAATCTCAAAACTAGTTGACGTTCACTACGATTTTCTTAAAAAATCAAATAAAAAAAAGTCTCAAATAACTCGGACATGCACACGGGTTTTCAAAGTAAAACTCCAATTTTCCTGCGCACACAAGCAACGAAAACACACAGGCGTTTAGGTTAGTTCCGGCGAATCTGCACACATGCATGTGCACAGAACCGAGTCCTCGGCAATCCCGATTCACGGAGCAGTCCAAAAATGAAAAGGAAGAGAAAAATTCGCATACACCTCAAGCGGTGTGTAGATATAAGTACACGTTCTCTTTTCTGGCCATATGACTCACCTTGCTCCACGAGAATAAGTGTCGGTTGCCGCTGCAGCTGCAAAGGTCGACACTCGTGACGATGTATATATATGTATAGCCGCCGGCTCCGACGCTTCACTCCACCGTTCGATCAGCTTCTTTGATCGTGGACGATGCCAACGAACGCTGCACATGCACCGCCACGAGACACTAAGCTACTCAACGGGGCGAGTAATTTTTCGGCTATAAATTCTATGCTTCCGTGAAACTGAGGGAACAACGGCTTCTCTCGCGAGAGTCAACAGTCAACACGCACACCCAGCAACTACGACTGCTAAAAACATTCTTCTGCAATCTACAGTCGGAAACGGAGAGTTGGAGGCGCCGCGATGTGCACACCAGACCTCTGGGGCCTGCCGCCTGGGCTGGTTCGCGGATTTCCGTGCATATGCAGGGTATACACTGTACAGCGGACACAGCGGTACCTTCTGTACGCGTGGCGCCATCTTGTATTGACGAAACTATCCTACATCTATTAATTCTATTGGTATTTCAGTATTTGGTTCTTATTTTTTTTAGATTGTTATATATTTGGTAAATGAAACTGATTTCTGATTTTGTGAATTATGAATTTCCCTGCAGTTGGAGCCTGGGCTCCTGCGGTCCTGGATTAGTGATTTCAGATCGGAACATTTTATTATGTAGGTAATATGCAGATACAATTTTTCACTGTATTTTTACATTTACAATAAGCTTTATTGTAATATTTATCTTATTAAATGTTCTTTATATTTATTAATTTTGAATTTGGATCATGCTACATATTACTTTATCTGAATCATCTGTCGGTTATTCCGTGAAACGTTTGGTAACCATTCTTTTTCATTATTTACATAATTTTGAAATTCTGTTCTATAAAGTTAAAAATAACAAATATACCAATTTGTTATAAGTTCCCTTATTGAATGAGTTTAAATATTTAATAATATAATTTATGATGAATGAAATAGATATATATATTATTGAGGAATCCTTACATTTTCAGCACAGCAGTCGGCAACACAGAACATTCGTCATGTGTTTCCAGCCATTACTTAAAGATGGCGAAACAATGACCTTTAATCAACGCGTCGTTGTCAGAACTTAGAGCAGTTGCCGGTGTGTATTGTCTGACGCGTTGGGAGGCCGGTGTAAACAGTAAATATAAGAGTATTTTAAGTCTTTTAATTAATACAATAAGTAGTTCCTTATTGGAAAAACTTCAAGAACAATGGGTGTGACAATGTAAGTACTTATTTCAGTCAATATCTTTTAACACTCTTCGCGCCATAGATTATTTAGTTATCTAAAATTTGTGGTTATAAGTTACATAGGTTTTGTTTGTATTATGTATTGGTTATTGTCATTCATAACTACATTAAAAATTCGATAGGCATTCCATTGTAGACAGTAATATTGTTGTTTTATGTTTCATTGATAAAACTGAAATGAGTCGTGTTCGTTTACTTTGAATTTGCTTTTGTAATTTTGACAAACCTAACCTCAATCTGCTGTATATTTTTTTTTATTTTTAAAATGAATTAAATATTTATTAATTATTATATCATCAGACTGCATCAATATCCTACAACTGAAAATCGGACTGGTCCTCAAACCATTGACTTTTTAACAAAACGGATTGTAGCATTGGGAGCAGTGCAATCTGGACAATTCCTGGTTGACTGCGATACTTACATGTCAGTACCTCAACTTGGTAAGTACATAGATATTTATAATATACTTCAAAGTTTTATTTAAAATTATAATTTTAAAATATATAATAGTTCTTAGAGATATATAGTTTAAATATTTTTATATTACTTTTGAATTGTAATAATCATAATACTAAAGTCTCATATAATAATATGAAGTATTGTATTTTAATTAAATTAAAAAATTCAACTTTATAACAACATATTGTACAATATAGGTTTTAGCTTTACTAGTAGACTGCTTGTACTTGATAACTTTCATTAAATAATGAATAGAATTTATCGATCATCATCGAACACATACAGTTTAAATTCAATACTACTCTACTTTTGTAAGCAGGACTGATTAAGTACATATACAGTTCCTTAAAATCTTACGCATTGAGTATAAAAGGAGACTAATGACTTGGTGAAATGAAGGATAATATAAATATGTTATAACTTTTATTAACTTTTAAAATGAAAATTAGTTAAATTTAATTTATAAATTAAATTAGTAAATAAAGGATAGGAATATTGGTAGATACAAAATAAAAACTGCATTCAGATTTTACTGTTTAGTATTTTTTCTATTTAGCAGTAAGGTATCTTCTAATATGTATAATTCTATACAAACACGCAACATGTTGATTCTGCCGACTGTTTTTTTTTAGCGATCATAGATGGCTTGTATTGATGTATTATAATTTCTCTACAAAGGTACAAAGGCGGGTCTTCAATTATTTTGTCATAAGTAGGATTTAAGTACACACATTTTAACATAAAATATACTCCTACAACACTCGCCAAACAAGTGCAAGCTTCTAATACCCATTCATGATAGAGTCATTTATTGAACAATGAACTGGCAGATCTGAAACAATGTTCGCTTTAAATGACTTTTGTCATTTTGATAATTAATTATCAAACAATATCCAGTATTTAACAATGAATTTAAATTTTGTAACTCAATCTTGTAAATTAGAAAATATGTTTAGACTATATATATATATATATATATATTACAATTGATTCAGCCCAGCAAATTATTAAGCATATATCTTGGTGTTAAACTTAGAATCAGAGTTGTTTATACATATATCTATTTAACCAATAGATCTCATTTCCATGTACATGCTATTATAGCTCTAACAAATTATTAATTTACAAAAAATAAATTTGGTTTTTAAATTAAAAATTACCTACAAAGTATTACTTCAGCAATAGGTACAGTCATTTGTAAAAAGTTATAATTTTAATGAATTCTTATCGAATATATATGATTACTACTACTTAAAATCATAGCTTTATTGTGCTTTCAAATTGAAAAGTAAGATTTATTCTAAATGACAGCAGCAATAATCTTATATATTCCAAATCAAATCTGTTGTCAAAGATATTACATTGCAGTTTGTAGTAGGTACCAATAACAAAAAGCTAACTTTAAAGTTCGATTTAACACAAAATAACGATTGTTATACTGACAAATGAATGCGTCGGCACGGTAAAAATCCGAGGATAGCTTTTAAAAACAAAATCAAACAATCTGACGCAATTATACATCGAGAAGCTCGTTACAGCCTTGCTTCTAGCACACTTTATGTATTTTGTTTATCGTTTCGAAAGCTACTCTCGCGCTCTCGCAAGTACCAGAAAAATGAATTATTCTCGTCGATACTATACGTTTCGCGTCACACACGCAAAAGTTCAGTTTATCATTTTTTTCTTTTTTTGTTTCAATTTCTTTTATTTCGATTCGTCGTAGAGGTGTGCAAGAGCTGCGCTTAAACTCTACGAAGGTATAAATAAGCTATATATATGTCCTAAGGCGTCATTACAAAAATATTAAATCTAGCAAGCGAAGCTGAAGGGTCGTCCAGCCTTTTCAAAAGGCCCTCGAACCTTTGAATTTTCTTTTTCATTATCTTTTTATCCTTTTTTATTTAGTTTTCGTATATATTTTCAAAATACAGTATCTCTCTCTCGCTCTCTCTCTCCTCTCTCTCTCCTCTCTCTCGTACTCGCACACTCACACGCATTCGATCGCACACGAACCTCGAGTATCTTTCATTATTGTCGTAAAGTTTCATTATTATCGTTTATTATTTTTTTATATATATATATATATGTGTGTGTATTCATTTTTTTTAAATTTTAGTCATTTATTATTTAATGCCGCACGCTCCGGCTGGAATCGTAAGTCGATGATTACTACACTTACATTTTATGTATATTTCTTTATGCATACAGTATATAGAGTCGTTCGAAGACGAATTTTTTTCAAGTCTTTTCCTTTAGTCTAAACGACAGGATTGCCACTTGTTTCGAAAATGTCTTTCAATTGCGAAAGAACTTTTATTCAATTATGTATATAAAAACTCTTAAGTACATCATTAGATATTTATAATTGTCCTATTCATATATATTTATTCACTTATTTTGACATCAATTCTTCTGAATAATCATCTACTCGAAGTGAAATGAAAAATTTTGAAACTTGTTGAAAGCGCAAAGTAGTCTTAATCAGGGAAATAGTAGTGGCAACCCTGATTTTCAAGAATCAACGCATAAGTCAACGAAAAATCTCTATACAATTTTATAGGCGCGTGCAAAGCATTTACAAGCACTGCGAATTCTTTATAATCACGCAGCGTAAAACTGTTGACAAGCGAAGAGTCGAGAGCAAAAAGCTGCTAAAACTTGCAGATATAGAAGGTTTAAGAGCTTCGGCGACTTGGTACGTGTGAAAAAACCTTTCGCTGCATTTATCTGCTGCTGCATCACTTGCGACAAAATGACTCGGTCCCTTCCCCCGCATTTTGTTTGCGTATTATTATAAACGGCGCGTAACGCGAAACGAAAAAAAGTCTACTTTGGGGGGGAGAGGAGGATGTGAAAAAAATGTGGGAGAAGTCATGGCGTTGGAGCTTTGGCATTTTTTCATAAGATGCCTCGTTTTTCTGATTCTACTAGCTATATGCGTAACTCCTCTACAATTCTCTTATTTACACGATCTCTCGCCGCTCTTGAAAACTATCTTAGGCGTGTCTGCGCTATAGCACGGAAAAAGGGAATGTTCTTTGGGGACGATTCTGGAATTTACGGAAAAGCTTGTTTTAGAAGAGCCGAGGGAAGTGGAAGATTTTTCAATACTTAGTTAATCGTTTATATTAGGTAACTTATTACAAGTTACATATACCAACAATTTCTACGAAATCACATATTCTTACATTTGAATTTACCAAAATCTTACGATCTGTAAATAATAATGTAAAGATTTTGAATTATTTGCGAGAGATTCTATAATAAAAATGGATCTTTCAAAGACAAACTATATCGCAACTCCAGAAACATCCTCAATCATTCTGACTGAATACTTATGATACAATTATACATAAGTAGCTTTTGCATCTCGCTTATAATCAATCGTTCTTACTACGATTATACATGAAAACTTCAATTCACAAAAGTGCACAGTGCAGAGTATCGTATTTTTTTTTCAAATCGATCCTAAGAAGTGTTTACAGAGGCTAATTAATTAAATTATATGTATACATGTATATTTATCTCGAAGGTGCAAAGGAACGTCTGGGACATTCCGCGTCGTAGCGACGGTCTTCTCTTCTCTTCCATTGTGCCTTGGCCTTATCCTTCTATGACTGCATTTGTGTGCATGTGTGTATGGGTGTGTGTGTTTGTATGAATGTCAATTGGGCGCCGCGTCGCCCATACCTAATCACGCATTTATTATACGTATTATCCATTCACCTTTGAGAATTTTCTTTGTTTCTGTATGATATCTAGTTATAGTCACGCTTCCACGATTAGATCGTCATTTCATCGCTTATACCGAAGAAATTCATAATAAAGAATTTTTATTTGTTTCTCTTACGTACACTTTATATATAAAATACGTTAAGTTTTGATATACATTGGTGATTCTTCTTTTTGTTGTATATAGCGGAAGATAAGTTTTAGTTTTATTATCATTGATTTGATTTTATTCAATTGGGAGAATAACGGAGCTAACTTGCTTCGGTATATATATATATATATTTTTTTTTCTTCATTTTTTAATACACGTTGTTTTATCGGCAAACTTTGTAACCTCATTTATTGTCATTTTTTTCTCGATATAATTAAATAGTATAAGTATAATGAATACATTATCTCTTGTCGGTACATAAATAGTAGGTAATATTTAAAAATTCTGTTATATTTAGAAATGATCTTTTTTTTTTACCTTTTGAAAAATGAGAATACTCCGTGATTCTATTTAAATAGGGATATGAAAATATCTCTTGAATAATCAAAGTTCAAACTCGAATTAAAGTCGTTGAGATATGTTGATTTTGATATTTTTCTTCCTCGAATACTAAACAAATAGTCTTACACTTAATTTTAACTCGTTCTCGCGATTTGATACGTATGATATTTGAGTTATCGTTGTTATCACGTGATTTTCTCCACAGTGTGGCATAAAAATATCATTTTTCCCTACTTGTATGCATTCGTAAAAAATGAGTATTAAACAAGATAAGTATGGCCATCGTTATAGCCTCGAACAAAAGTAAATCAAAGCGCAGTTTGGTCTTGCGAGTATAATCTTTGTTTGAATCGCTTAAGCAAGTTTGGACATGAGGTTGGCGGGGTAGATATGGGAATCGCTCGAATATGCAAAAAGACGTTTGATTATAATTATCGAAATTCAAAATATTATGACCTGCGAGCGTCGATATTGCAAATACCGACATTTGGCTGAATCGACTTCGCGCGCACATACCCTTTCTTTTTCCCCTCACATCAACTTTCTCCGTCGAATTTGCGTATTATGTTTTTTTTTCTGCTACAAACTATATAAAAATACAAAATACAAATACAGTCCTAAGTATTATACTACTACGAACGTTGGCGCTCGAGATCTTGGATTTAATTTAGCCGTGTATTTGTAAAGGTGTTCTTTTTTCGTTTCCACGAAACGTCGATTACATGCGAGATTTCGTTTGACATTATGTCTTTTTTATTCTCTTCAGCTAATGTAAGTTAAGTAATGAGTTTATCGTCGTCAATGGCAGCTTTTGAAATTCATTTCTTTTCTCTCTCGCTTTTAGAATTCCAATGTTAATGTCAAGTGCGACACATACTTATTATCGTAGAATGATGAAGAAAGATTTATTATGTATATAGCTAGATTAAGTAAACGACCCTTTCGTCCTCGCGGTCTCTCCGACTACGTAATACTTTTGGAAAACGCGTTGCTAAATATTTTAGCCCCTAGTATTTTCTTGATATATCCTTCATGTATAGAAACGAGAGAGGAATTTTCGCGGAGAATCGCCATTCGAACGATTAAGGGAAACTAAATTAATTGCACGAATGGCTGTTACTCGTACAATTCTCATCAACGAGTATAAACGTTAATCCTTATTCTCTTCGTTATAATTATGCTAAAGATTTAATTAAAACTTACTTATAGCTTTCCTTTTCGCTCTCTTTCTCTCTACCGGTCCTCAAAATTGCAAATGCCCACGTTTATCTCTTTTTAACAAAACTCTCGAAGGAAACAGTAAAGCTCTTTATCCAAGTATTAAATGTGTTGTTTTTGTTTGTCAATACCCTAGTATTGTCGATCAATTTTCCCTTAAATCGTAATTACCATCTTTTTTATTTTGTTACCGAATAAATGTACAATATTTTGTAGACAATGTATATTTAATTTCCTATTGTACATGTATGAAATATATATGTGTGAGTGTGTGTGTGTGTGTGTGTGTGTGTGTGTGTGTGTGTATGTGAGCGTGTGCGTGTGCTTGTGTGTGTGTGTGTGTGTGTATTTTGTATCCGTATGTATATATATATATACATATATATAGAATTTTTTTTATTTTATATCTATAATCGATATTGTCGTGATTTAAGTCTGTTTGCCCACAATTACCAGGCGGATTAACGAGGCCCGAAGAAAACGCAAAAAACAATGAAAATTTCTTAATCTCCGATTTAGTCATATCTCGTCTCTAAAATAGGGTAAAAAATATTCGCTCTCGAAGGGATACGTTTTACATGTGCACACACTCCTAAGTAAACGGATTATCCAGGCCTCTTCAATTGTACAGGTATACAATGTTCATAATTAGACGCGTTTCGCGATTGAATCGCTCATATCTTTATATAAGTATCATAAAAAAATGAATGATCGCTCTTTTTCTCGTCTTAATTAATTGGAACACTTATCGATACTCGATTTTATATATAAGTAAGAAACGAAATGTCATACCCATAAATTAAGTAAATAATTTCTATTATAAATTCCATCGTATAATTCTTTCTCTGTTTGTCTCATAAATGTTTTCATACAACATTTAAGGTCCCTGATAGTCTTTATTGTAGACATCATAAAAGCTTCGCCGCGAGCGGATGGCAAAACTTTCGTAATAATCTAATAATCCTAAGAGGCTCCTTTTAAACCAGTTTCTCTCGCTCTTTCTTTTACAAATAGTTTGCGAATTTACGCGTGCTATCGTTTTTAACGATTTTTAAAGTTGTATTGTCAAGTTTCAAGAAAGGCACGATGAATGGAAGTTCTGCCTTTAACTTTTAGCTTTATGGCCATTTTTGTTATCTGAGATCAGGTGTTCGAAATTAAGTGTTTACTACGCTTACCCACCCTGTGAAGAACCTTGATTTACATTTTACATTAATTAATTACAGAGCAGATCTTGGACGGTTTCCCACTACCGGCGCTCTCTTGATTCTGTAACGAATCATTCAGTATGTACATTATGTTTGTGCTGCATTACGCATTGTAAACTCTCAAGGTATCTAATAAAATATAAATAGTGGATATCTACAGTTGAAATTTAGCAAATAATGACTGTTGTGCTCGAATAAAGGCAACTAAACTGATCGCGGTGGTGAAAGAAAACAGTCCAACATCTCTCGAATGACTACGGTAACATAAAGAGGCAAAAAGCTCATGTTCAAATCCTAAATCAGAAGAATCACATCACATCCTCGAACAATGGACAAACAAAGAAACAAAAAAAAAAGAATAAAGTCCAACGCGAGTCCACAATATATAGATTCAGTAATGCATGTAGCGCTTGTCGTAATTCTCGTGTCGATGAGCGGCTGCTGCCAAGCGTCTTCGTCGTCGTGGCTCAGCCAGCAGCATTACACGAGTACGATCCAGCGATCACAAGTAGCAAGTCTTGTAGAAGATGAGAGCGACGGTGTCCTTGCCATAGATCCTGTACTCGCGCTCGTAATGCACTTTTCCCGGCTCGTATCTCTCGATCTGACTGCCGCCAGCCAGGCCCTCTAGGAACAGTCTGTCCTGTGCGTCCTCGTCGCTCCTCATCCAGCGTCTCTCGTCTCGGATTCTCGACGACCTACTACTACTCCTAGACGGCCTGTCCTCCAATGAGTTGAGGGTCTCGCGTCTGGCGAATCGGTGCTCACCAGGTGGATAGGACGCGGGTCTCGGATCCCTGTCCAGAATAGCCTCGATCTCCAGATACTTGAGGTCCTGGAGGCTCTTGGGATACCTGCTGAGTCTTTGCAGATCGCGCGGCAGGAAGTGCTCCTCCAGGTTGATCGTCCGACTGTTTCGCTTGGGCAACGTGGCGTAGGGTCTCTCGCTGGACCAGGAACTAGAGAGATACGCGTTGTAAGGAGGATGCTCCCGGCGAAGCTGCTGATGCGACTGATGATGCAGTGGTTGACGATGGTGCTCGATCCGATTGAGCTCGAGCTCCTCCAGGCTCCTGATGATGTCGCGGCTGTAGGCGCTGGTCGTCGGTCCACGGCTGGCCAGCTCCTCGTATCTCTCGCCGTGCTCGTAGTTCATGCCGTACGAGTGCATCATCCCCCGCTGGTGGTGGTGCTGGTGGCGCTGCCGGTCCTGAAGATCCATCAGGATCGACGGATCGGTCATGCTCATGGGATCGGCGTAGGTTCTGCTGGGCCTCGAGAGGAAGGAGGCCTCGCCGAAGCTCTGCATCATGCTGGCGGCTCGGCGGCCACCTGGACAATTCTGGGGACAGTTGTGGGGCATGGCCAGCCGCCAGCTGGACAGCTTGCCGCGGACGTTGCGCGATATGCGGCCGGTCTTCTCGGCGAAGGCGGTGCAGTAGTCGGCCAACCGATGGCGCTCGCACCTCGGGAACAGGGAGGCGCAGTCCAGGGTCGTGGGTCGCGTCCCCGCGGCCGCGCCGTAGGAGGCAGCGGCGCTCGGTATCGGCAGGACGACGACGCCCGGGCCCGAGGCAGCCGAACCGGCACAGGCCGAGGGCCGTCCCGAGCTCGAGGACGACGGCAGGTAGATGTCGCGCGGATCGTGCTGGTTCGGGTAGGCGCCGCTCGGCAGCGGTTTGTTCGTCTTCTCGAGATTCGAAAGCCCTCCAGTGAGGGAGGCCTTATACTACCGAGCCTGCGCGTAGTCCGGGTTCATCTCGTCCAGCTGTTTGCCTTTGGTCTCGGGCACGCAGCAGACCACGAAGCACAGGCCGCACACTGCTACCGCTGCGTAGAACCAGAAAGCTCCGTGAAGCCCCAGCGTCTGAAAGTTTCAATCAGAGTTAATTTGCTTGCCCTCGGTATCTATCCCAATTACTGGCAGGACCAGAATATATGTATAATGGTTACAGTGACTGGTGGCTCAGAATAGATCTAGAAATCAGATATTGCTTTAGACGATACACGGAGAGAAAATTTGTAATATTTTTACAAATTTCAGAGATATTGTCACGATAAATTATAATAATATGGGGACAGACTGTTCGTTTCTAAAATACAGAAGAAACTATAGTAATTTTTGTATGCAATTTTAAAAATGCAACCTAATTTCACGATAGAGTAGATTTAATTCCGCGTCTGATCAATAAATATAATGGCTTTCAAGAATCACCGCAAATTCTACTTCGTATACATAGATATTTATATATAATACATTCTACTTTCATCTCAGCCACGAATTAGCAAACTCGCGATCGTCGTAAAAAACGAAGAAAATCACTTAATAATTGCAGTCGAGCATTTAGAATGGCACGCATCTCGGCAGATCAATGAAAAAAGACTCGCCAACGCGTCTGCCGATGCGCAGTTTATAAAACAGTCGTGCCGCTTCGTTGAACGCAAGATGTGATTATCGGGTCTTCGGGGTGACTAGATAGAAATTCTCGGTACACGATACAACGATTCTTAGAAGCGAAATAACAGACCCAGTGCTCTTTCTCTCTCCCTTTCTCGCTCTGTCTCTTTCTCTCTCTCTATCTCTTTCTGTCTCTCTGCAATTAAGCTAATGAGAAAAGTAAGCGCGAGGCGCGCCGCAAATCGCAAAGACCGCTGCAGCAGCGGCTCTTTTACACTTTCAAGAAGTAGAGAAGGGCACTTCCGAACGGCGGTGGCGGCGGCATCCCTGCATTTTCTCTCCCACTTTTTTTTTTTTATTCTTAGACCACTGCTGCCTGTGTCCGTGTGCATAAGCACGTAATTTGAAAGGAACGCGCGATGCAGCGGAGAGTTTCGTTGAAGAGCGAGGAGCGCCGCGATTAAGTCAATTCTCGGGGCGGGGAGGAAAGCCGAAGTCAGAATGCGCGCCGAGTGTCTTCTGAAGGAGATCATTCTTGCGGAACAATGGCTGAGTAATGGCCGAGGCGTTTATTTATTTTTGACGGAACGGGAAAAGTGTTTGTAGGAGGAGCTTTTTAGCTCGAGTGAATTGGGATCCCGCGCGGCGCTGCAACTTTGGCTTTGGGACCAGCTGTTTAACTTAGCTAATTACTTTTTTTCAACTGCACATTGCCGGCCTCTCGCTGTTCAAAAATGAGACTATTATCTTTAAAAAGGAAACTCGTTTATACTCATATATTCGAGATACATGTAAAAATTACTCGAGGTTTCACTTTCTTAAATTATCAAATGAAAGATTCCAAGACTATACAAAAAGCCGAATTATATCTCACCTCCTGAAAGTCCATATAGAGCTTGATGGCAACAAATGCGCAGAAGTAACTGAAACTCGTACTGATGCTGGAGCCAAGTCCGCGATACTCGAGCGGAAACAATTCACCGATGAGCAGCCAGGATATGGGCGAGACCCCGAGTGCCAGTGCCGTGGTGAAGACGAGTACGCAGAGCAGCGGAATCCAGTCGTGCTGTCCGGTGACGGTACTCGCAGCCTCGGCCGCGTACGAAGCCGAGGGGATGCTCTGCATCTGCGACATCGAGTTGTAGTATGCGCAGCTGCCGAAGCCGGCCAGTGCCAGCGACATGAAGACCGTGCTTGCGATCAGCAGAGGCAGTCTGCCGACTATGTCGATGAGGAAGCCTGAAAATACACCAAGTAGCACAGGATTGCTTGATTGATTCTTCTTTGCTTTTCCTTTGCCGTTTTCGGTGTGTCAAGTCGGTGCGGTTTATTTTTCGACGATGCTTGCAAATTAAATCAATAATATTGACAAAATCGTCGTTTTTATTATGAACCGTGGTAAGTTAACGTTGATCTTTAATCATTAAGGGGAGCATATTAGCCGTTCTTGTATTTAACGAAATATATAAGTATAGAGATTAATGTTTGGAAAAAAACTCTCTGTCATCATCTCGGCAATGATGTAAACATTACGTGATTTAAGTTTCATGAAATTCCACCATCAATTCACACATTTGTATCCTTGAACATGTAGTTCGTAATTCACTGTGATTTTTATCTCCGAAATTTTCGAGAACAAATATCTCTTTGAATTGTGGATGGAATTCCATAAAACTCGAGTCACGTAACGTTTACATCGTTATTAAGATGATTTCAGAGAGTTCTTTTTTTTTTAAATTACTCTCTATCTTTACATATTTTGTTAAATTCTATAATTTTATTATATTTCAAATGCCATTTTACCGTAGCTATAACCGTAAATTAGATCTATATATTAGTACAGTTTGAATTAATTTCAGCCGATGCGATTTGATAAGGTATTCCAAACGTTGGGCTAGCTAGCGATTACATAAATATTGACCAAACAATGAAATTTGCACCTTCGCACGTACTAAATAAATAACTATAAAAAGATTTACGAATTATGAGCTTAAAAAAGCTTAGTATTTTCAATAATGCGCATAGTTTAGTTATTGAAAGTTATATACAATAGAAGTTATTATGTTTTACGTAATAGTCGTGTAAATAGATGAATAATAACATGTGGGATTTAGTAAACACAGAACTTTTTTATTCTTTCAAATGATCGTCAGTGTATAACTTTTTTCCGACGAATACCTTCTTTGGACTTTTTTGATCTAGCTATCTTTTTATGTTTACGTCATCTAATCGCGATGGCTCATAAGAATTAAGACTCGCAAAATAGTCGAACTTCAATCGTTCGTATGTTTTCAAAATTAACGATGACCCCACAAAATTTTGATTGATTATGAATGTGGAATTGTGATAGTTTTGTTTTGCATTCATTTTAATATTCTATCTAATACTTGGTTTGACCCTTGGAACACCTTAACGGACCTGTTAATATCAAATCGGAAGCACACTTGAGAAGAGAAAATGCGTATCCGAGTCGATCAACAAAATTGGACTCGACAAAAATGACCCTATACTCATACCTGACAGAAGCGAGGCTAAAAGCTGGACAAATCCGATGGCTATCGTGGCACCGTGAGGATTCGTGCCGCCCAGGGTCTGGCGAAAAATATTGACGGCGTAGTAGTTGAAAGCATTCGCTCCGGAGAATCTCTGGAAGAACATGAGGCCGCAGGTAATGCCAATCGGCTTGTACAGCCGCGGCGTCAGCATACTGCTCTTGAAAGTAAGCTCGTACTGCTTGGCTCGCGACGCCAATATATTCGTCTTTATCACCTGAAATGAACAATTATACATTCACTATTGATTCCGTTGTCTATCGTTGTACGGCCAACTTATGTCTTGTGAAATGCTTATCGTACGGCGCGGCGCTAATCAAGCTTGTAAAACTATTCATGAAATGCACACATTTACCGATGCAAAGCTACGAGCACTTGCCAAAGCGAATACCATAGACTTTCATTTGAATAAGAATACCGCAAGAATTTGTCTCAGTCCTCTTATCGCTGCTCGAAAGCGCGAAACAAACTAATCGCGTTAATTCGTCATCTCTCGCATCATCAGCAGGGGATCCAGGCAAGTTCGCGCGAGTACACTTGAGGCTGTAAGAAGCCTATTCCCGATCAGAATATGAGGCAAAGTCTGCACACGGGATGAGTAAATCTATAAGTATAACGCAAGGCCAGAAAGAAAGGAAGGAAGGAAGGAAGGAAGCGCAACAACTCCGAGGCAAGACTCAATCGCGGCGAAAGATAAACTGCAAGTTGGTGTGCGCCGCGACATCCGCTATCCATCTCCGCAACCAAGACTGCAGACTCTACTCTCAGCTGGCGATGATAACAGTCGAGTTAATGCGTCGCCTTATACATACTTGGAGCTCGTGCCTGATGTCGACGTGAGAGCCCCGCAGCCACTGGAGACTGCTCGCGGCCTCCTCGTCCTTGCCGTTGAGCACGAGGTATGAGGGGGTTTCCGGTATGAATAGGGTGCCAAGGAAGAGCATCGAGGGCGCGATCGCCACCAGCAGGGCACTCTGACGCCAGTTCAAGTAGGATCCCGCTATGTAGGAGAGCAGTACTCCCACGTGACCCAATACCTTCAGCATCGCCGACAGGAAGCCACGTATGCCCGGCAGAGAGATCTCCGAAATGTAGACCTGTTGATACCAATCGCCCTTGCTTTATCACATTTTGCTTTGCTTCGAAATAACTTATTAGATTTAATTATTAGCACTTATGGATATTGGAATGCATTCATTATTTCTTCGAACCTACTCTCATTTATATCTCAATATTCATTCTTTGGTCTATGTGTGGATATGTGAAGTATAGGGCTGCAACTGCGGCTACCATTTTAAATGTTCAAGACAGTAAAATAATGTGTTTTTTTTTTTATTTTCATTATTTCTCGTTAGAACTCCAATAAGCTTATAATACGACAGATACTTAGTTAAATATTGAATTGAAATTCTTGCGTTCTTTATATGTACAAATGGAACTATTACGAAAGCAAGCAGTTCTGGTCCGTCAACAAAGATTAGCCGAAAATCCAGAGTCGATCCCTGGAGCATCTAAAGTACTCAAGTCAACTATACTTTGCGTCCTAAGGCTAGCTAGAAGGGGCTTATCATTGAATTATATTGTTGTTGGGTTTGTTCGTGTTATTTTTAGCACTTGGCCCGGTCGATTGAAAGTGGTACACGACCTTATATAAATAAATATTTGACGTATATTAATGCTGTACAATTTGATAAAATTATCCTCCATTATACTCAATTTATACCATGATTGTTATTTATATTGTCTGATTATTCACTGGCATATAATTAATGCAGATCATGAGTTATATCATACATATCTCATGCCAGTCAAAACTGGTGATTTAATAACCCTCTATTAATCCCGTACTTAATCACTATAATATTATCTGAACACCTTTAAGCCTCGGCACCAAGGCTACATTTGCTTCGTTTCTCGTTCATATTGAGTTTGACTCAAATATCTTTAAAAATTATTAATCGCATATCTAGAAAAAGAATAGGGCTCATAATCATTAATTTCAAAGAAATACAATACGATATTTTCGTAAATATCAAAAGAGTGGCAAAGACTATTTATATGTGACATCTCAAAATGTAGATATTTTAAAGACCTCTTCAAAGCATATTACTGAATTAAAAAATTTTAACAGAGACATATGTTAAACGTAAAATAAGTAAATTACAAAAATCTATTTTTCATCACAAAACAAAAGAAAATCGAATCAAAAAAATTATTTTTCTTTTTTCAGCAAATGACAAAAACACAAAGAAAATGAGCATTCACCGATGAAAATCGGTCGGGTTATTTTATAAATACTTGAGGTACACACGCAAGCACTTACACAAACATACATTCTCTCTATGAGGAAGCAAAAATAATTAAAAAAATATAAAAGATAAAATATTACTCAAGATTTTTGTTTTATTAATTAAGAAGAAAAAAACATTAGAGGTTTATAGCTCGGCACGAAACTTTAAGATAAATCGGCTTTAAGAACAATTTTATTCGCTGCTTAATTATTGCAATTTTTTAAATATCCCATTAACATAAATATTTCAACGTTTTGTTCATATATATGAATTAATTAGTGAACAAATTATATCAATACTTGATTTTCAGCAGCATAAAATCTTTTTAGGAAATGGAACCTACGCGTGCAGCCCATATCAATCCTTCTTCGTCCCAATCGTCGATATAGACTATAGGTCATACGTTCGTCCAGAATATTGTTGCCCAAAATACCGCGAAACAAAATTATCGGATCTTGATTATTCGTTTAGCACACATTTAGCAGACATAAATAATTTAAATCTCCTATTTCTGCATGAACTTTAACCAAACTGCACTCTTATCAGCTTCCAAAGCCCAGAAAGAAAGTCGCTTATATACCTGAGCGACCATCGTGATGACGGAGCAGCAGAGTCCGCCAATGAAGCTCGTCGTGTAGATGAGCTCGAGACAGGGCGCGACGCCGGTGAGAATCCAGGCGGCGGCCAGCGGCAGGGAAGTGAGCCTCAAGGCGAGCCGGCGACCCTTGCGCATTATCCAGTCGCCGATCATGGCGCCCAGCCAGGCGCCGAGCAACGACAGCGACGCTACCCACGAGGCTTCCTGCAGCGTTACCGAGAACGCGGTCCTGGAACAGATACACCCCGAGGCAATGTAGCGAATAGACCTTTAACAATGGAACCTTCGCGATTAGCTTCTTTCGATATGGGACGGAGAGAACTGGTTTCTTCAAAGTCATGATGATGGCTTAGCTCTGTTTTGTTTGATTTATCGCTTTGGAACCAAGTGTTTTTGCTTCCTCAGACAGGAAGCTTTGTATTGGTGAAAATTTTTTTTTTTTAATAATTGGAACTAAAATTAACTACTTATTTTTGAGAAATTTTTATTCGCGCGTGCATTTTATCCAAATGCTTTATCAATATTTAATAAATTAATGTTTGTTTAATAATTTTTGGTTACTTTATAGTCAAAGATATGGATATTTTTTCATATAATTGATTAATTATTTAAAAATAGATTTACTTTTAAATATTTCTTCTGATACAATAGAAAAATGAATATCATGGTTAAGAATAAACAAAAAAAAACGTACGTAATCAATGAAATAGAAACCTTTTAGATAATAGAACCTGTCCTTAAATTAAAAATGAATTTGTATCGTGAGGCACAAGTCCCATATAATGAGAGATTTAAAAAATCAATAGAATTTATATGAAAATATAACTATTTTAAATTTTTGGTAGTAAAGGGGTACTCTTTGTTCTCGTTTACTATATGTATATAATATATTGTTCAGCTGTTTAGTATAATGTATATCGGATGTATCATCAGGGGCTCTTGACAAAAGAAAATAGTGTAACTTTAATTTTGAATTTTATTTGAATTTACTATTCGTATTAAAAGAAAGTTAAAAATGTTGTCACAGTCAGTAATCACTATTATGTATACTCCATCTAAATTCCCTACACAATAAAGACGTCGGTATGTCTGAGAAGTGAAATAATGCATTAAGACTCACCAGGTGCCGTTATTGCTCGATTGGTAGAGGTTCGGTGGTTGATTGTCTAGAATGGAGTCGATGGCCGGCGAAGTGTAGCCCTTGGCCAGTCCCGACGACAGCGTTCCCATGGACAGTGCCAGAGTCGCCAGGACCTGAAATTACAATCACACGCAGGGATCACGATTTAGAGCCGATTCAACAATTCAAAATAAAGAGATGCTCGGTCGGCCCTTTTTTTATCCAGAGGAGGAAAGTCGATATATCAAGATTACTTTATGATTTTTTTGAACCTGTTAATATGGTGTCGAAAGTAAATTGTTAGGGTGTGAAAAGAAATTCCATCACTGTAGGCTCAATTTCGTTTAGATCTTAATTTATTCACGAATATTCTAATTTGATCATTCTTATCGAATTATTAGAGATAGAAATATCGAGGGTAAATGATACTATTAATCGAGCGCTAGAGAATATTATAATAAGAAGCGCACGTCCGCTGAATTGCAGGCCATTTTAATTCAGCACAGATTACTAAATCGCCAGCCGATAATTCGAACGACCTGCAAACGCTAAGTTTTTTAATCAACGCTTTATAATCACGCAGAATCGCAGGGAATGGAAAAAAAAACAGCGGGCGAGGGATAGGGAGGGAGAGGGAGAGCGAGAGAGAGATGAAGAACGAAATATTGATTAAACCACGCGAGCGGGGGTTGTACCGTCGCAGCTCGGCGCCCAGCGGGGGCCACTAACAGATGCGGTTTAAGCTCGTCCGCTGCAGATTCTCAAATCACGCTATGTGTGTGTATTATATATACAAGCTAGAGTCGCGAGTTCGGATCGCACCGCTGCACACGTACTCGCTTTATCTCGGTTCCTGCATGCTTCTCTGTCTCTTCCGCGGCGCCCACTCGCGGCGCTTCGTAATCTCTCTCTCTCTGTCTCTCTCTCCCTCTCTCTTTGCCTATGCTCACCGCTCATTGTCTCATAGGTCATACTGATAATAATCAAAGAATTAATGCGTTATCACTTTCTCTCATGTGCGGCGGGCTTTTTCTCGACGATGTGGATATTGCTTATTGTTTGACAGCTAATGTAGAACTTTTTCTGCATGGATGTTATGATTTTTTACTATGCGATAGTGATTTTATTGCGAATTTGAATTTGTTTATAATCTCTATTTTTTTATTAAATGAACTTTTGTAACTTACGTAAAGATTAAATTGAAATTTTTATAATATAAATAACAAAGTAATTTAACGACAGAGTTTTATTGAATTATATGCGGGATAAACTATAAAAATAATTTATAGTGTCACCATAAAAGCATGAATCAAAGAGTTTTAATTATTATAATTATTGCAAAAATCGTGGGGCAGAATTTTATTTATTTAAAATTGTGATTCTTTACGATAATTGAACCAGATATTTTTAACAATAGATTTCTTAATAAAAATATATATTGATAAAGAATATCGTAAATATTCAACGAGAATAAGTTATAAAGCGATATACCAAGTACTCTAAATTAAATTATGTTTTTGAATAAAGGTTATCGGTTATTGTTTTAGCAATAATGTAACCAAAACGTCATCAACTTATTATTACTACTGATATTATTTCAGAACTTCCTTGGTTGCTTTTCTCATTTTTTATTTATAAAATAACTAAAACATCAGCTAATTTTTAACTTTTGAGCAATAAAAAATTTTTCACATGGCAAAACTTATTTGCAGTCGGTTTCGAAATAGAAACAATAAAATTTCCACTTCTTACTCAATCATTTTAGATCAAATATTGCACCGTGGTCAAATTCTCAGCACAAAATGCAACGTCTCTTAAAAAAGAAACTGCTAGACACCGCAATATTATACCGATATGGAATTGTCTAACTCGCGCGATCCACTTCCACCTCGCTATTTTTATTTTTCGTTCTTGAAGCCGAACAGAGAAAACCAGGGAGAGAGAGAGAGAGAGAGAGAGAGAGAGAAGGAGATAGATCCTGCAGTATTCGCGCGCGAGCAAATTGCAAGCCGCAAATTGAAAGTCAAGCCGATGCTCGCGCGGCGAATACTAATTTCGGCCGCGAACGGACCCCACGCACGCACGCACGCGCACATACACACTGCACCTCTCGCTCTCCACCATTGTGCACTGCAGTTTTTCGCACCCCTCTTATATACATATATAATCTATCCACGACAATGGGAGCTATACCGCCCCCGTGGCTTTCATTGTCGGCTTCTCTCTCTCTCTCTCTCTCTCTTTTTTTCTCTTTCTCTCTCTCTCTCTCTCTCTCTCTCTTTGCACCCGCGCGCGACGCTTACACCCGACTTATATATCGTATATCTGCGTTTGTGGTGCGAAACAATGCGCTTCTTTGGTTCTACGGAGCTGCACTAATTGCTATGGGAATCCTCGCCTTTTTTTGCCTACACGGAGAGCAAACTTGTTCTAAAATTTACAAATTTCAGAGGTATTTTCACGATAAATTATAGTACAGTATTTTGATCACAGACTGCTCATTTCTAAATTTTGTATAAATTATAGTGATCATTTTATGCACTTTTAAAAATGCTTAAAACAATTTTTCACGCCCTAAAATTACAATAGCTTTCTAGCAAAAATTATTACTTAATCTAGTTTTCATTAAGATCTCACAAAAATTACCGAAGGATTACTAGCAGCGTTTTGAATGGAAATAATGTGTAAAGCACTGTTATCTCACTCTTCTCAATTCCCATTTGATAACATTTGACTGCAATTACCCCAAACAGCAACTATCATTTTAAATTAAAATCAAATAAATTCTAATCTTTAAGGCTTCTAAATTATTATGGTAGTAAAACTAAAATTGTTTAGTGCAAAGATCGTAAAGTAACACTTATAAATCTCATTTGATAAACATCCTCAGTTAAATAAAAAGTCACTGAAAACTAAGATCTTGTATAACTATTCATTAAATTGAAATAAATTCTGATTGTAATTTAAGATAATTAATATTTTACACGTTGTTTAATATAATAAAAACTTAATTCCGTCCTTAAAAGTGTTTATGTTTTTTAAAATAAGAATGACCGGCATTACCCGCTGACCACCATTATCCCGGTCTCGCCTGCTAAAATTTAATGAAGAATGTAAGAAAATTTACTACATATTCTGATTCTTCTTCTTTAGTTAAATATTTCTCTTCGTGTAGTATCAGAACTGGTTCAAGTTTGAAATTTTCACCTAAATATCTGTTTCTAAATTAATTTTGCATTTGAAATTGAAAGTAAAAGAAAATTAGAAAAATAAATTCTCGCATCGTAGCAGAGTATTCGGAATAACAACCTATTATTTACAGAAAGCTACAACAGTATAATCAACTAATACAACAGTTACAACAGTGAATTGGCATTATAGGGCCATTATTTGCGCATACCGAGAGTTGAATTAACATCGTCGAAATGTTGGCACAAAATAACAGTATATCGCGAACCTTTAAAATCGATTTAACAAAAAAAGTTTGAAATCGTAATAGTCTGATCAAATAGTATCGTTCTTCACACTCTCTATGATTAATTAAATTAGGACACTCATCGGACGATGCGATAATATTTTTACAAAGCGCATAATTATATTGATGGGTATTAGACGGATAACCGACAAAGCCTTCCGCTATCATTGCTTTATCATCAATCACAATATTTATCTCGTACGCATGAGTTTCCGGTATGCAAAATTGGAGCCATCATGTTGAATTATATCGGTATATATGCGGCGTTCGTCAAAGGATTCTATCTGTTTGCGAATTTCTAACTTTTACACCCAGATTAGATACGCGACAGCAGTCCCACAAATCAATTTTCATAAATTAAACCGTCTGAACACAATAGGGGATTCGCGATCCTATCTAAATGTCTGCTAAAGCTGGCTCTAAATAAGCAATGATTGCATGTCAATTTGAACTCATAATTTAAATATTATTATCCTAGCAGAATATAATTATTATGAGAAAATTATTACAGGTTTAACTGATTTTGAATTAAGGTGATGTGCTATGGTAGGAATTATAACGAAGTACCTAAAGATAAAGATTAATTTTTGGAAAAAAACTCTCTTTCACCATCTCGGTGATGATGGTAACATGTGGTTCAAGTTTCATGGAATTCCATCCGCAATTCAAAGAGATTATTATCCTTCAACATTTCGTTCGTAATTCACAACGATTTTTTATGTCCGAAAATTTCGACGATAAAAATCTCTGTTAATTGTGGATGGAATTCCATGAAACCGGAACCCCGATAATCTTTACATCGATTATCAAGGTGTTGTCAGTGCTTTTTTTTAAAAAATTAGTCTCTATTTTTATATATTCCGTTAAATGGAAAGACAGGTAATGTACGAATCTTTGTAACCGTAATGTTATTTGCCTTATCTACCCCATAACACCATGTCATTTGAATGTTACACCGATATTCTTGGAAGAGGGGCTAGCCGATTGATTGAAAAAAAATCAAACAGGGATTAAAAAAACCGAGGAGCAACTAAACGCCGACTGCAAGCCCAAAACTTAAGCGTCGGGCCATTAGTTCGAAAGTGTAGCAGCCCCCAGCATTTCTTCTTCTCCTTTTTTCACAAAAAAGTACACAAAACCAATAGGGGCTTGTGTGTGTTTCGATGGGTAAATCATAGTCGTGAAAACGCTCTCGCGTGCATATAAGAATCTGAAATTTCGCTTCTTCCCTCCTGCATTATTCAACCTAACCGTTCATTATATTCGATGTCTTCATTTTCGAGCGAACGCCGAGCGGGCGGTCCTTGGCATGCGAGAGCAAGAGAGCGAGAGAGAGAGTGAGAGAAAAGGGGGACGAGTCTATTCAACTGCTTGACGGGGAGAAACTTTTAGTGAGATTAACAAATATTTAATCGCGCCCGTGAGCCGATATACTTTATTACAGCAGTTGGGAGATTTTGCCAAGATTAAATGAAAGTTGTTTGAGTGTCGGTACTCTGTACGAAAATCATTAAACTTTTGTTCTGCGATTTTAGTCTTGCAGTCATTACATCGGTACAGAAATTTGTTGGAAACATTGTCTACGTTTACTATTCGAAAAATTGACTTATTATAGTTTTTATCAGTGGCTTTCAAATAATCGCGATTTTGCAAACCCAACTATGCTAGTCTCAGTGAAGAAGTATGATTTTGTGATCGATATTATTCGTCAATTATATGGTAAATTCGTTTGAAATTTTGCATACATGTTTACTGGTAGTTGAATTCAATATTCTCAACTTATTGTGTTAATCGGAGTTGTTGTCATATTTGAATAAGCCACCATAAATTCAAAATTCGGAAAACGCGAAAATTCGAGTACTCGAAAAGGCTTGAAAGCTCTCTCGCGATTATCCGAAAATACAGTCACTCCTCCGAAACAGCTTGATCCCTTTGTTCTCTCTCTCTCTCTCACTCTATATATATATGTATATATATAACAGGCTAGCTCTGGCCTAATCGCAAACAGGGAATAGAGTGGTGGAACACGTGAACGCACTCACCTGGGACATGTGCTGTGGTCGGGTAGCCGTCGACGCCATGTGCACTACCGTGGCTCGCGGCACTTTAAAGCCGTCCTCGGGCTCGTCCGGTACCGTTGTCACCTGCAAAAATCAATCGTGCGCCAGAGACGCTCGGTTTAATTATCGAGAGCACCACCAAATCCCTCGATGGCTTAACAACAGAGCGAATGCGAGTTGCAACGTGCTTTTTTTCCAATCACTGATGCATTATGCATGTGTGGGACCAGTGCCGGAAATATTTATTTTATAAAGTGACATTGCGTTGCTGACTCGGCTTCGCTCTCTGTTCTGCATGTGCACTTGCTTTAAGCTCTAATTTTTTTCGTCATTTCTTTATTTAGTTAATTATTTTAGCTGATTTTGTTTGATGCTTCTATTTTCTGTTGATGATGGAACAATTTTTTTTCTGAATATTTAAAGAATCTTTATTTATTGATCGGTGGCTCGATCGGCACATAGGATGGGCTCGTAATCCAAAGAAGGATCCGGGTCCGAGCTCAAGCCTAGGCCGATTGACACAAGCACCTCTGATAGCATAAATTTAGGGTGACTTTAAAAAAAATAATAATTTGAAGTTTTCAGTTTTGAGATGCACATTTTATATAATCTCTGTTTATATTTGATGAATTTTCAACAATATACTATTACGTTATACAGGTTAAGTGTATACATGTTTGAAAGTAATTAAATTAAATATGCGTACGTAAAATACATTGATGCACCTATATAACAAGCAGCTTTATATTAACAGCTCAGGCAAATGTTATTAATACAATCATTCACAAGCAGCTATTTACTTTCTGAAGCGTGTTTTAAATAGCATGCATTATTCTGATCACTTAAACAGCAAGGAGTTATTAGTTTCCATTCTCAAATTATAAATACTATTATATATTGGATTTCCTATGACATAGTTGAAACCCGCAGTTCCAGAATCTTCCAGTAATAAAAAGTGGCGATGGGTTGCAATAAGTTTCACTTTATAACTATTTCATGAAATCTTTAGTCTTAAGAGATAGCTCGGCTCCGATATATAAATATATATAGATTTCGGGGATATCTTCAATATCTTGAAACGATCATTAATTACGGAGAGGTCGCAAGTTTTCAACCCGAAGAAATATGGAGCGTGGAATCGTTTGCTCTATTTTTCTCGTGCAATTCCCGACGAAAAGGATAACTAAGCGAAACTGACAGAAGTTTCGAATTTTTCCTCGCAGCTGCAGCCCTGCTGCACCTCCAACTGAAGAGAAATAGCTAGTGTATGCTAAATTATGTCAAGATATTTCGGGCATTTTCTTTTGGATTCGTGTGCATATTCCCCCGACTTGCAAATCTTCATAAATCAACGATTGACGTGATATTGTTTCTATTTTATTACCTTCTCATATAATTATTAAATTCTATATTTTTTTCGATAAGGGAAAATTTATCACAGTAAAGTAAATTATTTTCATTTTAGTTGCTTCTGATTGGTAATAAACGACTTGGGTAAATATTTATGGTAATAGAAAATTTATATAAAAATATCAGTATTTTTTATCACGGTGGCAATAATTTTTCCGCATTCAAGGGTCATGGACCATCTTTAAAAAAATACTATACATTTCAAAGTATTCACCCGGCAAACCCCAGGAAAAAAGCAAGCAGCTCTGCTTTTTGATATTCCAAATTGGATCATCATCCCTTTCGCTTAAGGAAAATCAATCATGGCGCACGCGCGCGTCCATAAAACCGATGGAAAATGACTATCTCGTAAAAAGCGGTAGGGGCGAGCGCATGGCAGTGAACAATTGTAACAATTTGGCAGCGATCGCTCGCTGCAAGAGAGAGTAGAAGAACAATGGCACACGCAGAGCCTGAAATTTCAGCGCAACGCCAGAGTCGTCGGCACAGCTCTCGCAGAGGCTTTTACGGCGGCGTCCTGAGTTTAACGAGTGCGCATCATTGTTCAACGACTGTCATTAATTCGAACACGGACTTTAATGGCGAATGCCACGGCGTTATTTTTGCCTCATCGAGCTATAGTCTCTCTCTTTCTCTCTCTTCCTCTCTCTCTCTCTCTCTCTCTCTCTCCTCTTTCTCACTCTCCCCATATATATAGGGAGAGTATTACATATATATAGAGGGAAAGAATATACATATATATATATATATATATATATATTCTCCATATATACACTCCTACTAGAGCTCCACTTTAAAGGCTGGTGCAGTGCATTCTCCTCTGCAATTCTTGTATTGCAGGGCAAAGATGAATTCACTTAAAATTAAGCTAAGCTTGCGGGATCGCTCAAATTGTTTTCGGCCGTCAACGAATGATTTTGAACTGATGTAAGATTCCTATAGAATTAAATTATATGATTTTGAAAAGACATGCTTATTATGCTTATCTTTTTCACATAAAGCAGGATAGTCATGATATCTGTAATGTTTCGAACTCTGGTAGAAATGTTAACGAGTTTCTAATCAGTTTTTAGCCAGTTTTTTTAATTTTCACTAATATCTCTATTTTAGGTATCCGTATAAAAACTAAGCACTATATAATTGAAAGCTAGTTAAACAGAGAATAAGACAATTCATGGTATAGCACATTCGACTAATACATTAACAAGTAAAATTTGTCACTTTTCTAAACGGGGAAGCTTTATTAACGCTAAAACATTACTACACGAAATAAACTTTAGCCAGGTATTGAAAGTAAAAGAGACCTTCTTGATTGCTTATCAAATTATATAAATATACTAATAAAATTGATTGAGATTTAGCTAACCGATCGATTACTTTATTTTTAGACGTATCCGCCCAGAATATGTTGACTTATATTTCATAATTTCGATAAGCCAATGTATTAGAAGTCGCTTAACGTTAATTCTGACTTTCAGTAATTTATTGCAGTTTCTCGCCGTCTATCGAGTATACAACCGGTAAAACATAACTTTTCAATCTTTAAGATACGCGAAAAAGAAGCTAAAAGAGTCAACATAATCAGTTGAGCAAGACAAGTCCAGTAGCCACAATTATCCATTTGACTATCTTGCGTATATATACAACGACTGTCTTTATTGAGACAGAGAGAAAGAAAGAAAAAAAGAGAGAGAGAGACGCATATGCGACTCGTTTATAATGTAACATAAATACCCTAGGCCTAAATACGCGCAAGAGATAAGTTTACGTGAATTTATCTCGTACGCGTCTCTTTGCAGCATTAATTTATCCCCCCAGATAATAAATTTACAATGGATTCTACTTATAAATGTGGCTCAATTATATATGGAGGAGAATTATTTTCACATGTTTTATGTACGAGATCGTAAGACACCGATTGTTGTATAAAAAAAATACATTATTTTTTCATTCGCAAGATTATAATTGATGTTTTCATAATGATTGATTTTCTCGCTACTGAATCCTTCGGTTAGTATAACCTTCTGACGCAATCGTTAATAACATCTTAAAGTTAGCATATCGAGACGAACAAATATTTTCAAGTCTCTGTGCAATTTTCCGAAATCTCCTCGGGGTTAACCTCCGATCACGGCGTTTTTTATCGTGCACTAAATCAGTAAATTATTGATCTGTAACTATGTTCTCAAAAACTCGGTACTCGTCTAAGCTAGAATATCAAGTACACGTAAGACAGTACCGATAAATGTAGCTTGCACCAAATGTGTAAATAGAACTTTTAACTGCGGTAATAATGGAATTCATGCACAGGTCGAAAGTAGTATAGCATTTCAATTAATCGCCGATGAAGACGGCGTGCTCGCGCACACGAGTGCGACTAAATTGAATTGCAGTTGCGTCTGCATTTATGAATATGTAATTCCATACGTAGTCCCCGAGAGTTCGACATAAATTAGCGTATCTCCCTCCCTCTCTCTCTCTCTCTCTCTCTCTCTCTCTCTCTCTCTCTCCCGCTGCCCAACTTTCGCGCAAATCGATTATAATAATTCACGTGGATAAATCAATACCGCGTAGAAGCTTTAATTACGATATTATTTAAAGCATACAAGGCTTTCGAGTGTTGGCGCTAAACTGCTCTCGCAATGCACAAGTTTTGATTGGATATTGATGAACGTCGAAGGATAAATAATAGATTAAGTGCGCTTGCGTGCGCGTGTCTGTGGAAGGATAAAGCTTTATTATCGTCTTTATTTTTTTAGACAGAGACAGACCGAGAGAGAGAAAGAGAAAGAGAGGGATATATTGATGATGTTTTGATAGCGAAGGACTTGCCGAGATGCAGTTTTTGATTAGATAAATTTACATATGAATGGGTAGTGTTTATGTGCGATTTGACTGTTGCATTTGTAAAGAAAAGAAAAATCCATGAGTAATTTAAGCGATTGGTGCGAATATTAAATAAGTTAAACTGACTACAAGATTATTGAAGCCAAGTAAAGAATGTTTAAAAACATGCTTGAGGTCGGGAATTTATTTGTTGATTCGCAGCGATAAATAATCCCTTATTAAATAAAAATATGATCAAATAGCCGTTTACGAGTATGACGTCACGACATCAAATTTTTATACCCGTAGGATAAATTCCATGAATTCCATGACATTCTCCCATTCAATTTTTGGATTCTTTTTCACCTGAATATATTCATTGATGAATAAGTAATAAATTAATTTTTCTGAGTCAGACATTTTACAAAATTATCGTACAATGGTTATTCATTAAAGTAATCTGATATTTATATGACGAATAAGATACAACGATAAGCTGCAGCTGTTAATATTTTCTTAAAAAGGAATAGAATTTATCGATCTTCAACGAACCATAATATTTAAACTCGTCATAACTACTCTTATAAGTTAATATTTTCTCTCTCTTCTTCACACTATTAAATTTGAATTTTCAATTTTCTCAACAGCCACAGCGAATGCTTATGCCATTATAGTATACCGAGAAAATTTTAGAAAATTGCAGTTGATCTACTTGAAATAACTCTGTATGCGGAAAAGCTCAAACAGTGTCGTCCTCCGTGCGGCTTCCTCATATAATATAGGATACCCTGAACGTTCCATTTTATCAACGTGCATCTATTTCTCGCCCTAAGAAAAACCAAAATCTCGAGATGCTAAAAACACGTTTTATAAGTGAAACATTCGTTTCTTTTACACAATCCCCACGTAAATCATTGCTTATTCAACATTGCGTCGCCTATCATTAAAGATCATTGTATCTCTATAAAAGCATTATATATTCTCTCAGTCTAGATATACGTATAAGCGACGCGCCGAGGGACAAACTTTTCATATGAAGATGCGAAACTCAGAGTATATAAATATATTTATTTCGAATCCATTTATACGGAGAACCAACTCTCTCTATGTTTCTCTCTCTCTCTCTCTCTCTTTCTCGCACTCTCTCTCTCTAGCTCTCCCTCTCTGTATATCTGTCTCTCTCTCTCTCTCTATTTCATGGGAAAGAGAACTTAATTACAGATTTTCACGATAGTATATTCCTGCGGAGTGCCGCGACCTGTGCACTCGGTAGCGGTCGATAGTCCGCTCCAGTGCCGAGCAGAAGAGATGCACTGCGTATATCGCAGCTTCTCTCTCTTTCGATTCTTCCTACACATCCTCGCCTTCTCTCCCTACCCTCCCTCCCTCCATCCCTCTCTCTCTCTCTCTCTCTCTCGTTTGCTGGCTCGGTCTCGAGCAATGGGACGCGCGGCATTGAATAGAAATTTAATTGGATCGGTCGATCAGCTATATGCTCCCTGTACGCTCGTTTTTTTTGCTCTCCTTTTTGCAGGTGGAAAGTTAAGAAATGACTCGCTCTGCGATTCCCTTTAGTGGCTTATTGTCTTCTTGTTTCCCTCCCCGAGTGGTGTTAAAAATTAAAAAAGCTCGAAAAGTGCCGCGGCTCATTGAAAAATTTGAGAAATGGCTTTCTCTGTGACTTGATGCGAATAAATATCTGCCAATGGATCGGCAGTCGGTATACAATACATCAAAGAGTATATTATATTTCGATACTAGTGCGATAAAGTGATTGTACTCTCGTGTGAACGTTTGCGCACGAACGAAGCTAGTGTGAAACGGTCACAAAAGGATGAAATCTATTTTTCGCTCATGTATCGAACTGGTTTTTAATACAAAACGTGTGAAAAACTCAATCTAACGCATGCCTCATTTTTCATTTTTCTCGCGTACGATAAATCGAGCTTCTCACACGAAGCGTCATAAAATAATGTCACACAGAACCCTTTATATAATGTACGGTTGTTGCGAATCTCCAGGTAATTCGTAACGCGTGTCAAAAGTGCCCAACTCTCCCGAAGCTGCAAAAAAAAGCACAATGATTTTTCGCTATACTCCGACGATGGAGAAAAAGTGCACATTATTATATCGGGCATTTATTTTTGGCTTTCCTCGACCGCTCGCTATTATGCAAGCGCGCAACTGCATGGCTGATATAAAATTATATTAATCTACAGCTGCGGCGCCGCGCTGTACATATTTTATCTCGAGAGGAAACGCTGCTGCACTATGCAGATATAGAGCATAATATAAAATGCGCCTGGCGAACAAACAACCAGTGTGCTGCAGTAATTCTCCCTCGGTGTGTGTACTTGTATAAAGTTGCTCAACATCTCGCTATTATTTAATAAGGAAAACGAGTTCGAGGCTAATTCGAAAAAGGAAGAAGATTTCACTTTTTTCTCCTTGCGAGATGTCCCCTCGACTCGATCTATGCAGTTTACTTCCGATAGTTGAGAGTTTTGTGTGGCTACAGAAGATAGGAAGATCGAGTCTTTGCAAGTTTCTCGAACAGAGTCCCTCTGCAGGCACCGATTTTTCGACGAGGAGACGAGCCTAAGTTTCGCTGCACGACCTACTTGGCGAACTCGTCGCCCTGATTCACTCGCGACGAGGAATGGACGAAACGAGCCCTCGATTTTTCCTCGATTGGAATGACCGGCTACCGAGTGGGGAAGAGGCTTCTTTCTTATTACATGTTTTTCTTTAACTCACTGACACGTACGTACGTTTGTACGGGTATTTTTCAAATCTTCCTTAATTTAACCCACTTCCCCATGTCGTAAAGGGCTGAAAATTGGCGCAGACACTCATCTCGGATGACAATACAATATCTCAGTATAATATTTGGACTGAGAGATCCGGATCGCCGATGACGTTTTTAACTAGAAAATTAACCAATAATTAGCCAAAATATCGTTAATGTTTCTACCAGGGAATTGATTGGTAAATTATTCTTTTAAAAAAAATTTTTATTTATTTCGTCTTGCTATAGGATCATTTCGGTGTTTGTGTATGGACAAGTATAGTTAGGAGTGAGTTATTAATGAGGATCGTAAAACGTCTGGTGTCTTTTCTGCGATGACGAATGAATTATTAGTTACAATAGTGAGCGAATGCCTTTATATCAGAATTTATTAACCAATAAAACACTAAAGCAGTTGGCAGCGTTGGTACTGTGATTAAAGCATAAGATCTCTCTCTCTATCTCTCTCTTTCGGTCATTTGGCACATTTGACGTTTTTCACTTCGACATTATACAGCTCGTTTTGCTTCCTTAATCTCGCGTAGTTTGCTCAAAGTTTACGATCAACCGCACACCTTGCTGCTGCTTAAGATTTAAGAATCTCAAGAACTCGTCGAAAAAATTATTATTCAAAACTGAAAGTTGGAAACTCATAACGCCTCAAAAACTCTCATCTCTTAGCCGTTGATAACTGCCCACTCGATGCCATAACAACGACGCACTTTCATTGCGATTGCTTCTAAACTTACGCATACTTTATATAAGGAAGCAAAGTAAAGTTTTATAGATTCGTTATCCTAGCAGTGAGAAACTCGTATGGCGACATACAAAACAAAACATGGCTAGCAAACCGGTACGTCTTCTCTCGACCGGCCGGTACAAATACAAACACGTCGGAGAACAAAACTCTCCGAATGTACGCATTTCACGCGATTCTCGATAAATTTATAGTCTCGCATTAATTAAATCTGTAACTCGTGTTTTACGATGATCTCGAAGGGAAAAAAGAGGACACGCTAGAATATATCCGGGTCAGGTATTTGCTGAGAAAAATCGCGAGGAGGAGCTTCAGGTATGTGCAATATCTGCGAGGGGCAGCGCAGCCTTGCGGTGCTTTTATGCGCCATGTCCTAGCGCTCGCGACGTATACGAGCTCGAAATAAATATCCTTTATGGTTTCTTGTCTTCTTTTCCATGTTCCTGTCTGCAGTTCCGTTTTCTTTTTTGTCACCGTATAAACACGAAATTTACTGCGGCTGCAATCGATTGATTTGGCTAGCAGACGATTTGATAATGCATAATTATTATATAGCCAATTAACGAGTTACAAGTATGTTAGGTATGTTACATTAACTATAATTGCAGTACGCGAATAAGTTAAAATAGTGCTAATGACAGTATTCTTTAAAAGTTTAGACTCCAATAACGTTTTGTCATCGATTTATTTTCTGTTTGAAAATAATAAATGTCGTCCCGCTAATAAACCGATTGCTGTCACAAGAGTGAGCAGATTAAATCTTGTTTATTCAGATTTTTTATTACCAGTGAATAATTTTAAGTCATCTTTAATGTGGCTGTAGTGTGACTTATACGGATTTAAGTGTGCTTAATGAGGAGTTTGTAGACTGGTCGGCTAAGAGATTGCTATCGGAACGGGATCCGGTCTACACTGCGGTTTCCAACTTCTATTCCTCTGTGTTTTTTTGTTTGTGGTGGGGGAGGTGGGGCGCCTGGTCGTGGACTGCCCGAGATGTGGACGATTTTATTTTGACACTGCTTATGTAAGTAATTAGAGAAAATGATAACGTCACTGTGCCAATCGCTCCGATTAGATAAGGGAAAACTTTAAACTCTAAATTATTTACGTTCAGCTTTTTGGTGTCGAGCCACAACTCAAAATCGTTACCACACCTCAAACTTAATCCGATGCATTGAATTTTATTGAAAAGGCGCAGGATGAGGTGGAACCAATTAAAAAAACTTCGACTTCCCGCCGCAGCGAAACGTTAGAATCAGAGTATACGGCTCGTAAGAATCGTAAAGTATCGACGTGGAAGAAAAAAAAACTGATAATCTCAAGAGAGTGTAATTAAAGGCAGGGCATAATATGTATATAGTATTTTCTCCGTTACTCGCATTGACCCAGATAAATCGAAAAAAAGCTGTAAATCGTGTAATCGGGAATTCGCAGAGGGATGGAGAATAGGCGCGTTAACGAGTGATCATCATTCGCTTCCTCGGCCGGGCGCAACTCGGTCGTTAGTTTCGAGCGAAGAAACCGGCCTGACGTCGACTTCGGCTTCGACTCTATAAGGGAAACGAACGAGCGCGGGATCATCGACGCGATTAATACCGACGAGAGCTGAACTGCTACGTGCAAGAATCTCGAGTGAGCGCGACGCACCTTTGTTCCGATCTAAGCATGGCTGCAAAATCTTTCCCACGGAACTTTTTCCTTCTTTTCTGGCGATTCGCTTATCACTGTTATTCTGCATTGTCGTGCGAACATTGAATGGCATTGGAAGCTTCTTTTTAAAAAGGTATAAGCAAATTATTCGAACTTGCCTATAGTCCGCATTGATTAATTTCAAATTTTACCAGCAGTAAAAATACTTTCATCGCGGCAATAAAGAAAGTAGCATCCAAAAAGTAGACGAATTAATTCGCATGTCTTACCCGAAACACATCGCCTGTTTTGGACACAGCCAGCTAAGTCATCCCCCGCAGTCCCGCAATTCTAAATCGTACAACAAATCCTTCCCATTGTGAACTAGCTCAAAACAATCAACTGGACGCAAATGCCTCCCGAATTATCTTCTCTCATCTCCTAACGCCAAGTCAAAGCTCCGTTCTCATATTCTCTGCAGCAGCGCCGTAACAGCTCAAAAGAGCGAAGAAAACAATTTTCCCCCCCTCCGGGCTTCGAGTCTTTCTCTCGAAATGGAAAAGTCAAAGCGGAGGACGACCGGATATGCATCGGTTCTTCTTCTCTGGCCTGCACTAAATCAAAATCATCGAGCGCGCGACGTGTTTAGTCTGACGTTGGCCATTTACTATCCCTCCTTTTCGCGAGTCTCGCGAACAGCTCGTGGCCTTTTGTCGCTGCGGTCCGATAATGTTTGAGCGTTAAGTGCATCCGGCGCTTTTCGCTTTCGACGGTTATGCTCGTCGACCGAGACGAGCTGCGAGTCCACGACGGATTTATGCGCTCGGGGAGGCGGATCACTTGCCTCGTGCCCGACTACTTGTAAATATAGATCACGGGACATTTGGACGGAGCTATAGGGTTTTTTAAAAGATTCATTCCCCCTTTTTGATGGCTGGACCGACATCAAAATACAGATTCTCGAATCAATACTCGTATGAAGACATCTTGAATAAATAATCAGATTTTATGATAAGATACATATATCTCCAATAAACAATGACAGAAATATAGTTTTCGCAATCTTTTATATCCTCGTGCCTTCCCATATAAAAAGTGCATAATTCAAACTAGAATGCGCCGATCGATGTAACTGCATGGCGCCAATTTATAAATGATCACATAAATTAGCGGCGCGTGCAATATGTAATCGGCGAGAATGAACTCGCGACTCAATTAGACCAGTCTTATAAATAAACACCGCAGACAGTGCAGGTTGCGCAAAAATTCCCTCGGCAAGTAAATAAATTAAGCCTATTCGCATAGAAACTGTACGAGTTGTCGCTACCTGCTAAAAGCGCCAGCTCGTGCGCGAAAAAGCTTTAATTTCGAATCAATTTATCTTGGCTCTCGCGGCGCACAGTTATCGTCCAGTCGCGAGACCAGTTGACGCTTGGCAAATACAAAAGTAGCGATTAATTGGTGCAGGAAAGGTATCGGCGAGTTTATCTCCGGGAAACGTATATAGCGTAAGTAACTCGGGTCGACTTGTCTCTTACTCGCAGCGGAGCGCCAGATCGTCGCGAATTCAATTAATCAAGAGCCGCGAGAGTTCATCTTCTTCCTTTTCCTCTCTCTCTCTCTCTCTCTCTCTTCCTTTCTTTTTTTATTAGTCCGCTCGCATGGGCTTCTTTTTTTTGCGCTGCCTTGTCCAAAGGAAATTAATTATTGGCCAAGTTTGATGCTCGCCCAGAGAACAGTGCAGGGATTCGCATTAATTGCGCTAAAGGTTGACTTTTTTTTCAATCTGTTCATTTTCTTTTCGTATGGTTTTGATGACACGGGGCCAAATGACCGACTGGCCGATCGAATCGAAAAGCGATGTGCTCATACTTCCTCGAATGAGTTGTTCTGCTTTTAATCCGAGATGTCACTTGAGACTTTGGGCGAGTCTGTGCCTGTACACTGACTGTGTATTGCGGCGATACTACCGAATGCCTTGATGCTTTTAAGAATCCAATTAAAATGATATGTGATATTTATCGATATTTTTGCCAGCAGAACGTATTGTATAAGTCTGCATACTCGATGTGAAATGCCTCCCATAGTCTTTGCAGCACTGCATGAATAAAATTCAGATTCATTTATTCCACAGCTTACGTATGCATAAGAAAGCCTCAACTCACATTAAATAGTATTGACTGTACCGAATGCATTTCATTGGTCGTATATTACATCACTAGTTGCCAGAGAGAGCAAGAGAGAGAGATAACTCTGTATTTTGTTTTAAACAAAAAAGAAAAGAAAATATTTTATAATACATAATTTCATAAACACTATAGTTTTATTTATACGATATCAAATATCACAGTCACAGTTTTTCAATATTGCAAAAATATAAAATATATAAAACCAGTCTTATCTATCATCATCATACGTACAAACAATCACAATGCAGATAATATACAAAGATCAGACTAAAATACCGGGGGTGCATCACAGAGCGACAAAGCAGCCAGGTCAAGGAGGTAGACCGTCGTTTTGAATCTGCGCAGATGATCAAGGACAAACTTCCAAAGGTGCACGTCTTCGGAATCGAGAGTTCTTTTGCAACATTCCTGCTAGTGCGCCTGCACTGGTATTTACTAAAAAAGCCGCTAGATATTTCGGTTTATTCAGCCAGAGGAACTTGTACAAAAGAATCACGGTGAAATAATTTCTCCTAGCATCGACACGCAACTGGTACAGTCGCTTCCCATAATGGGTAATGTGCTCATCTCTCCTAGCACTGTA